>JASCZI010090940.1:0-18000 GCA_036250425.1 Stylosanthes scabra
AGTACTTAAGAATTGACTTAAGCCCTTGGAAAAATACTAGTACAAGCATTTGAGTCATTTGAATTTCAAGTAATTTAAGCTTCCGCGAAAATTTATCATAATTGTTGTTATACTCAATTCACCCCCCCTCTTGAGTATACGTGCTTCGTGACTAACAGCACATACTGCATATCTTCTCTGCTTGCTCAACCATGTTCATCTTCTTCCTGATTCGGGTGGACACAGAACGACCTTTCTTCTTGCGGCGCATGGCAGGGTTCTACCGGATAGTGGGTCCCTCCCACTCGGGCCACAAACTCTCATCAGGGATTGATGGGAACTCCATTTGATAAACACTGAACACGGAGTGCATACTATACACCGGATCCACAAACTGTCCCCATTCCACGCTCGCCGCAGCACAACTGGCAAGAACGTGACGACATGGATAGTGTAGAGATTAGAATTCTCCACAGTCACATGTGCCTTGCCTTAGCCGGACACGGAATGAACACCCGAACGATACATGGAGTTCCTCTAGCTTATCCACACTAAATACAGAGGCCTGTCGATCTCAATGAGTCGCGCGCATCTTGTTCAGATCCTCCCGATTCTTTTCTATTGTTGTCAACAGTTTCTGTGAGAAGCTCATGCTGGCATTAAGCTGTGTCGCAGCCTCTCTCCCCTTCCTCACAAATAACTATTGGAGCCTTTCATAAGTAGCTCGGATGATTGCGGCGACTGGAAGGCGACGGGTCCCCTTTAACACAGCAATTATGCACTCAAACAGGTTGGTCGTCATGTGCCCCCAACGACGACCCTCGTCAACATGCTTCATCCACAAATCCTTGCGGAAGTTCAAAACCCACTAATGCATGTCCACAGAATGCTCCTCCAGACACTGCATGTAGTGCTCCGCACCCTTCAGCGATGCGCTGTAACCAGCATTGGTCATCAACTCTTTCCCATCTTGCGCAACCACGATCAACAACACCCGACCGTATTTCCCATAAAGATGGGTCCCGTCAATGGAAATGAAATTCTTGCAGTGCTTGCATGCTTCGATGCAAGGAGGAAAGGCCCAAAAGACTTTATAGAACTGTCGTGATCCACGATCCAACAGGTTCCCATTGTAATAAGGCATGGTTTCCAACTTTGTCACCATGCCCGGTAGAAACATCTGAAATGCTTGTAGCAACCGCGGGACCCTATTGTATGACTCCTCCCACTGCCATATAAAATAATCATCGCATTCTTCTTGGCGATCCACACTTTGCGATAAGAAGGCTTGAAATGATAACCCTGCTGGATGGCACTTTGGAGAACAGGAACAGAGACAGAAGGACTAGTCTTCACCATTGGCAAATTGACGATGGACATGAGACTATTGTCCAACTGAGAGTGATCAGCCGACATTGTTGGTGCGAGACAAGTGTGTGCGCCTCCAAACTTGTGAATCTCCCTACAATAACCGCACAATTAATTAAATAGGACATTAAATGACACGGAACACAACCATAATTGCGTATAAGAATTACTTACCGATAGCCGAGGTTCTGCCTCAACGCAACCTGAATGCTCCATGGACATCCATCTTCCGCATGCTTACACCGGCAATGGTACTTGATTCTATCCGACTCAAAAACCCTATACTCTGCATTCCTCTAAATGCTATAATTCTTCACTATAGTCTGAACCGCTTCCCAGTTACGCATCCGATGGCCGACTCGGAGCTCTGCACCACCGTTCGTATTATAATCATTGTACATCCCAGCTTTCAATGAATCAACACTCGCCCTTTCATCTAGGTCAAGTTGCTGAAAAAAGCAGGGCACATTCGCCAGCCGTGGAATTGGAGGCGGTGCAGGAAGGATGTAACGGGGACGTCCACTTCTTGGGTATCTGGGATACATTCAGCGCCTTCCTGACAATTAGACGAAGATCTAGAACTTGCAGCATAATCCGAATGAAACTCTAAATTATCCATTTCCATTTTCGCATCCGGCACTGACGGTTCGGCGATGCGAACTGGTGCCGCTGCAACAGGCAGGCCACATGGGCTGCCGGCTTCACCAACCTCAACCAAAAAATCCATGACATGTTGGGGCATCAATCTGTGGTGACATCCGAAGGTGACACGAACATTGTTCTCATTAAATAACCAAACCAAAAAATGCACGAATCTACCGTTGGGCTACCGCGATAGGAAGCGATATCCGACTTTCCGTATCTCCCTAAATCCGCCTCCAAGGTTGTACAAGAAGACCTGTACTAACTTCGACATGGTGCTTATTTTCACCACCGGTGAGTCAGATTGGAACCAGATCTCGTCCTACCTGTGACAACCCAATTTCATGAACTGACCCCAATGGATATTTCATCAAATTGAATCAACACCCTACGACTCTACCTAATTCTACATTGGCCCCAAACTACACTAAAAACCCTAATTGCCCCAAACTCACTTAACACTCAGCAGCCCTCCCCAAACACATACACACTCACCGTTTCTCTCTCACCCTAAAACACAACACAAACCCTAACACTAACACACACACGGTCAGAAAGAGAGAGAGGGAAGGAGGAGAAGTGACGGCGCCGGCCAAAGGCAAGGCCACCGTCGCCATCGCTGGAGATAAAAGAGAGAGAGAGAACCGAAACAGATAGAGGGAGAGAGAATCGAAGAGAGAAAGAGAAATGGGAGTGACAAAGGAAGAAGCTTCCACCACCACCGCGGTTTCGAGTGCCACCATCTCCCCGCCATGAATCTGTCGTCGCCGTCGCCGTTAAGAGAGGAAGAAACTAAATCCCATGTGTGCAGCAAACAGAGAAACACGTTGAGAGAAAGATCCGAGCTTGAAGAGGGAGAGAGAGAGGGCGTCGTCGGAGCTCTTCCGCAGTCGCTGTTCTTGCCGTGTTGGCCATCGGGTTCTGCGAGGCTTGGAAGCTCGAATGAGATGAAGAACACGAAGCTCAGCCACTTACAAGTCCGCATTGTTGTCTCTGAGCTTTCTTCGCCGCCACTGAGCTCACCGGAAACCACTGCCGGAGTTCTTCGAAGTCATCAGAGTTGACAGAACCGGTAATACCCTTGCCTAGTCCATTCCTTGATTTCATTCCAGCCTTGTGATGCTCCCTTAAATCCTTCCATTTCAGCCTCTGATCGTCGGAGAAAATATTGTTGCCACCGGAGTCCGCTGTAGGTAAGAGAGTTCTTTGTTCCTATCTTAGTTCTGTTGGTTTTTTAGCATGTTACTGACCCTGCATGGTTGTTGGCAGCCGCTATTATCGAGTTCTGGTCACTGTTGCCACTGGGGTTAATTAATGAGTCGCTCTCCTATTTCGTTAGAGTCGCGGTGAGTTCTATTCCGCTTGATTCTAGCTTTTAAGTGTTTCGTTGTCGCTTCCGATTCTGTTTTGCATCTGAAACTATAACCCTTGCTTGAATCATCAATTAGTATCATCATCATAGCTAAATTGTTGATAAATGCACGGGATTCCGATGTTATAGGTTGATTAGCGATAATTGGTTGAAGGATAGGAGGGTTGCGGGTGCTAAGGAGCTTACGGTATAAGGAGCTAACGGTTTAGGAGCTTACGGTAACCGCGTAATTGCGGGCTTGGTTATGTAAGGTAGGGGTTAAGTGTTCTTAAACTGCGAATACTTGATGGTTTAGTGAATTGTGCAAATGAATATGTGCCTACCTGAATGTAGCTGCTGTTGTGTGTTTATAATTGGATAATTGGATGTTTACTGATTCCTGTATGATTTTAAATAACCACTTGTTATTGCTTGGCTGCCCGGCTTGTAAAATGTGGTTAAAAGAGTAGCCTAGATTATCTGAAAAGTGAGAGTTTGGGTTTGAATTTGCAGGCAGCAGGAAATTTACAAGTGGAAGTGTTTTGGAAAGGTTTTCAAGTGGAAAATGTGCCTAAATGTGTTAATTGTGAAAGGATTGTCTTGCTGAATTGTGAATTGATGATGTGGTTGTACGGTATATGAAGTGTTGCGATGATATTGATGAGTGAAAGGGAGAATGTGAAGGGTAGTGTGGGATATGGGTCCTTGGATTTGAGTGTTTGAACGAGATTGGAAGGTATTTTGGCAAATTGGTTTCTGAAATGGTTTAAGTTGGAGTTGGAAAGGTTTTCAAATTGGACTTGAGATTTTGAAGAATGGTTCCTTCAGTGAAGGAATCGATTCGTGCCTCGGGAGAATCGATTCCCATGACTCTGAACTTAAGGAAAACGTGATTTTGGGACCTCAGAGTCGATTCTCCCATTGCCCGAATCGATTCAGAGTTTCACAGAGAGCAAGGGCCTTGTTTTAACGTCGTATGAATCGATTCTAGCTCTGCTGGAGTTGATTCCTCCTTGCTGAAATTCTATGAGGGTAACTTCTCTCTGTGTAACGAATCGATTCTGGTACGAATCGATTCAGTTTTCAACAGAAATGAATTCCAAGGTTTTTAGAGTGGATAGAATCGACTCGAGGACCCCTCGAATCGATTCATATCCCTCCAGAGACGAGATCTCTGTCAGGACTTCAGGGAATCGATTCTCATCCTTCCGGAATCGATTCTGGTCCCAAGTATTTCAAGAAATGGTGTTTTCGAGTTAACGATTTGGTTCTAAAGTAAGGTCTTGTACCCATATTCCAACTACGCCTTAAATGAGTACTAACGATATATATATGAAAGAGTGAAATGGTTGCCCTTAAGTGGAAGACATCACCGGAGTAATGTATACGTGAGTCGAAGTGACAGTGGGGGCCTGCGGGCTGACGTCCCGGCTTACGACAATAACGGGCTATCGGGCGTAGTGCATGACAGGGGGTCTTCGGACTAACGTCCCGGTGTACGGGCGTTATATACGCAATAAGGAGGAAACCCCCAATTATATATATATGAGATGAAACCGTAAACGGTTGGGGCAATGAGCGAGTTGTCCTCTGGGAAGTGCGTCCAATAGTGGTCTGGGACTAGTACTGGACCGGTCGGGTCGGTTAAAATAACCCACCGGGTGAGCTCATCTTAGCCATAGGATCAGGCATGCATCATCTGCATATGTTTGCATTGATTGGGCGTGAAATTGTACTTGGTTTGCTTAATTGTTATTTGCTACTTGTTGTACTTGTAATGAGTGTGTTTGACTTGTTTGCATTGTGTGTGATTGTGTGGCCTGTGTGAGAAGTTGGTTATGTGTGTTGGTTGCGAGTCCCTGGGTTGTAGGTGCTGTTTTCTTGGTACTTAGGAGTCCAACGGGTTTTCTTATGAGGTTTACAAAAGAACTCTATTTCGTTAATTGAAAGGCTTTCTAAGAATGGTTTTGGTTAAGAAAAGGTTTTAATGAGGCGTTTATTTATCTGCATTGTATTCGACTAATCAGATAGTATTCCTGTATGGTGGGAACGTGGTGTTTTTGTTCTCACCCCCTACATTTTAGTGGCAGGTACAGGGATCTCGCATGAGGGTCAAGGTCGGATACTAAGTACATGGAATGGTGCGTGTTGGCTCGGTCTAGAAGTGTGGCCCCCCTCGCCTTGTATTATTGTAGTTGTTCAGAGGGGGCGGGAAGTGTTATTGTAACCCTTGTATAAGTAATAGTTAGGTAATACTTGTTACTAATACTTGTGTAATACTGTGTATGTATAAGTATATGTAAATTCCTGAGATGCTGGTTGAATTTTATACAGGTTAACTTAAAAAGGTGAAAATTGGTAATGTTCTAAATACAGAGGAGACTCTGTCTGATTTTCCGTAGGGTAGTTAGCGTTTTGGGATAGAGGCTCAATAGTAAATAACGGTAATAAATAATAACAGTTTTAGAAGGTCCATAACTCCTGGATTTCGGCACGATCCGGAGGTGCTGTTGTCTAGGGTGTTATACTACCGCTCATGGATGACGGCATTCGGGTGCAACCGGATAATCAAAGGTTAATCCATAAAAAAAAAATAAGGAGCACAAAAAGAAGAGTGGGTGGAATGTTTTGAGTGAAATGGGAAGTTGCCCAACCAGCTCGTTATATAGGGGTTAACGTAAACCAGTGTCGCAGCCACTTCACAGCTTATTTCTCTACCAATGTCACAGCCTGTGCTCGAGGCACTCCCTTTCTGCACCATTGTCGCTGCCATGCGGCACTCAACGACAAAAGAAGCCCAGTGCCGCACCCAGTGCTCGAGGCACTGCCTTATTTTGGGTCACTCAGCCACTGCAAGCGGCACTGGGAACGTAATGCAAAAAAAGATAAATTTACATAGTTATACTTATATTTAAATTGGTAAATATTATATTAATAATATTTATTTTTTTTAAAAAAATCCCAACACACACCCACACTCTCACACACATTTAATGATTCCCTCACTTCCTCCGGTAACCTTTGAACCCGGTGCAGACTAGGGTGTCAATGGGGCGAGGCGGGGCGGGGGCAGGGGATGCCTTCCCGCTCCCCGTCCCCGCTCCCAAAATCTCTTCCCGTTCCCACCCCATTCCCCGCCACGGGGGAATTTTCCTCCCCGTCCCCATTCACCGCGGATTCCCCATTTACCGTTTCTCCTTAATAATTTTAATGAATATTTTAATAAAAATAAACAAAAAATTTAAAATTTAGTTAAAAATACTAATATAGTGAAACATCATTTAAATATATCTTGTCCAAAATAATAAATTATTTAAAACTCAACATTATTTTTGGAAAAATAAAATAATACAACATAATGAGATGTAAAATGACTAAAAAACGTATACTATAAATTAATTAATAAGGATATTTAAGACATTTCAAATAGTTTGAAAAATTTCGGAATGCGAAATTACATAAAAAGGTACAATATATATTATCTAAATAAGGATATTTTATGTATTTATTAAATTCGGGGATTCGAGGACGAGGCCGGGGATTCCTCGCTCGGGTCCCTGCCACTGCCTCGGTGGGATTTTGCCCCATTCACATCCCTATGGGAAAAATTTCCCGCCTTCGAATTCCCATTCGGAGCGTTTCCCACGAAGATCTCGTGGCGTGGAGAATTTTGACACCGCTAGTGCAGACTACTCGCTCAGCTGCCATCTTTATTTGACTTATCTTCATCTTTTCCACAAAACTCGTAGTCTCTTCCCAATAATTTTCCCTTTTCTTAAATCCACACATCAAAAAACAAAAATATATCCCATAGAAAATCTCCATACATAGTAAAAATCATCATCAACAACAAGGGAATATATACAACACTTGGGGTTGTAAAGTGGGCCCGGGCCTCGGCCCACAGGCATGGCTTGGTATGAGGGGTCCATCAATGGTGCTAACAAGTTACCAGCCTCAATGCAGCTGGACGTGGTCCACGTGGACTCCACATTCATACAAAATCCTCACCATTAACCAATCATTGCGTCCAGGGAATCCTTCAAATTTTGCCACGTGGCATCCTCCATGTGGGCCTTCACGAACTGAAAATTCACCCCTATGGCATGTTAACATAACCCGCTGATCTTTTCGCGTCGAAAAGCCGTTAAACCCGCCACCCCAATGTTCCTTACGTTTCAACTGAAACAAGTTTTCTAAATAAAATTCTCAAAACTATATGCATTGTATTTTGCTCTTAATTTTTTTTCATGTACTTGTAAGCATTATTTCTACTTTCTAGTTTCTATTACGAATTTGAAGTTATAAATTAAGGGGAAAAGGACCATCTAAGAACCAATAACTATATGTCAAAAAATTCCGAAAAACAAATGCAACACAAGAGTTACGATCTTTTAGACAATTTCATGATTATGATTTTGCATCTTTTCTTTTTACATTAGTGTTTATTTTTTTTTTTTAATTTCAACATAAGAAAGCTTTTAACGGCAATGTTATCTGAAGTAATGCCATCATCTCATCATCATATTTGTTTTTTTGGGATGTAATAATGTCATCAAATTTGTGTTCTCACTTCTCAACTAACATAGTCAGCTAATTATTAAGTACCTCATAATTATTAATCACTATAAATAAGTAGTATTTGGAATTCACAAAATATATATTAGTCAACAGTAGTTATTGAAAAGTAAACAACTTTATATTTTCAATGTGCTAAATTGCTAATGCATTAAAAAAATACAAATATTATCTTCTTAAACTAAAACATTCAATACGAATAAAGTGTAATTTAAATGACATTTATCCTTTTTTTTTACTAGAGATTTTAAGAATTTGAGATTTTTTCTTAATATATCTTTAATAAAAAATAAATATTTATTAAATAAATTTAATTTTAATATAGTAACACATATTTTATGATCATGAAAATGAGAATATTTATGTAAAATTATGTCATTTTTTAAAAAAGAGATTAATAATATTTTTAAAATAAAATAAAAAATAGAAAATTAGTTATTGTTATGCAAAGTTTCAAAAAAGAAACTTGGGAAAAAGAAATTTACTTGGGAAAAAGCAAAATGAAAAGAAAAAGATAATAATGAAATAGTTGACGTTGAAGAGAGAAAGAAAGAGTGGGAGAGTAGTCAACTTCCTGTTGTTGCTTCAGCATTCCAACTCCATGCCCTGCAAACACATGCTGTTATCTTGATTTTCTCACTTCCATTTCCAATTTTACCCACCCATTCTTCCCAAAACTCCCATTAACTCCCACAAACCAACCTCTTACTCTCTTCTTCAATGCCCCCCACATGTTTCTATATATAAATGCTTCCCATTACAAATCATAACACCTATCTATATTCCTCATTGACCCCATTTCTCTTTATCCTGTAAATAAATAAGCAAGCTTTTCCCTCTTTTTTCTCTCCGCACAGTATTCAAGGTAACACTAACACCTCTGTATTCATTTGATCATTACAATTTTCATCAATATGCTTTCTATTTATTGTTGCTTTTGTATTATGTTCATGTGTTGTAATGTTATGTTAATGTCATATTAGTGGAGCATCTCAGAAGAAGCAATGTCACGCAATCAATATTTGAGTTGGAATAAATTTTTGTTTTAGTTTACTTGCTTTTGCCTTTTTTTTTTTTTTTCCCTTTTCTGTGTTGTGATTGATTCTAAAGTCTGATTCACTTCTCTTTTTCCCTTTTTCTGTTTCTTTTTTCCTTTCCTTCTTACATAATTTTTCTAGTTTTATTCTATATTCCATAACAAGGTTGATTTTCAAGCTTCTCTCTCTCTTCCTGTGTGAAGTGAATAATTGCCTCTTGATTTTTGTGATTAAGTTCTCAAAGACTCAAATATCAATGTATGTAAATTAAATGTGAGTTTCTTGTTTTCCTACTCTGAAATTTACATACTCTGTCATTGAAGAATAGTGCTGTGCATGCAAATTGAATCCTTTTTTTTTTATTATTTATTTGATTTTTGTTCATGGCAGATTAAGTTGGGTGCTGATTGAATTGAATTGTTCTTTAGATGCCTGGGTTAGCAATGGATGAGTTAGATGTAAATAGTGCAACAGAAGAACATAGTGGGAGTTACACACCCCACAAGGAAAACTTCAACAATCAACAAGCATCTCCAAGGAGCACACTCAGTCCAAGGAGCATTCAGAGTGACTCAATTGATTTGGCCATTGATGGTGTGGTGGACACCTCCATTGAGCAATTGTATCACAATGTCTGTGAGATGCGAAGCTCTGATCACTCGCCGTCCAGAGCTAGTTTCTACTCCTATGGGGAAGAGTCAAGGATTGATTCAGAGCTGTGCCATCTTGTTGGTGATGTTGCGGGTTTGGAGATCACAAAGAAGGTTGTCACAGAGAACAATGAGGATTCCAATGCCAATGGCAATGCTAGTGGTAGTGAATCCACAAAGAAGGAAAAGGTCATTGAAGAATCAGAAAAATCGAAGAAATTGCGACAGAGGCCGTCGAGGAAGGAGAGGGGTTCCAGAAAATCAAATGGTCTTTACCATATGAGGAAGTACAAGAGTCTTGGTTTGATGAAGGGGATTGAGGATCCTGTTGCTGCTGGTTTAGATAATCCAGAATTGGGGCCTTTCTTGCTTAAGCAAACAAGGGATTTGGTTGCTTCAGGTGAGAATCCAAGGAAAGCTCTTGATTTGGCTCTTAGAGCCTTGAAATCATTTGAGACTTGTGCTGTTGATGGAAAACCAAATTTGGAAATGGTTATGTGCCTTCATGTCTTGGCATCAATATACTGTAATTTGGGACAGTACAATGAGGCCATTCCAATTCTAGAGCGTTCGATAGAAATCCCAGTTCTGGAGGATGGCCAGGATCATGCACTAGCAAAGTTTGCAGGTTGCATGCAATTGGGTGATACTTATGCAATGATGGGTCAGATTGAGAATTCTCTGCTGTTTTACACGGCAGGCCTTGAAATTCAAGGTCAAATCTTGGGGGAAACGGATCCAAGATATGGCGAGACGTGTCGGTATGTAGCTGAGGCTCATGTTCAGGCATTGCAGTTTGATGAGGCTGAGAAGATTTGTCAGACAGCTCTTGAGATTCACAAGGGAAACGGTTCGCCTGATTCACTTGAGGAAGCAGCTGATAGGAGACTAATGGGGCTTATATGTGACTCAAAGGGTGACTATGAAGCTGCACTTGAGCACTATGTCCTTGCAAGCATGGCTATGTCAGCAAATGGCCATGAAATAGATGTTGCCACCATTGATTGCAGCATTGGCGACACATATCTCTCATTGGCGCGCTACGACGAGGCAGTATTCTCTTATCAGAAAGCACTCACTGTGTTCAAATCAACCAAGGGAGAGAACCATCCGACGGTTGGTTCAGTCTATGTCCGGTTAGCAGACTTGTATAACAAGATAGGGAAGTTCAAGGAATCAAAATCTTACTGTGAAAATGCACTGAGAATCTATGGGAAGATCAAACCAGGGATCCCCTCAGAAGACATTGCTAGTGGTTTGATTGATGTTGCAGCAATATACCAATCAATGAATGATTTGGAGAAAGGGTTGAAGCTTTTGAAAAAGGCCTTGAAGATATATGGTAATGCACCTGGACAACAAAGCACTGTTGCAGGGATTGAGGCACAAATGGGGGTAATGTATTACATGCTAGGGAACTATGCTGATTCCTACAACATCTTTAAGAGTTCCATTGCCAAGTTTCGCGCCAGCGGAGAGAAGAAATCAGCTTTGTTTGGGATTGCTTTGAACCAAATGGGGCTCGCCTGCGTGCAGCGCTATGCTATAAATGAGGCCGCGGATTTGTTCGAAGAGGCCAGGACAATATTGGAAAAAGAGTATGGTCCTTATCATCCAGACACCTTAGGAGTCTATAGCAATCTTGCAGGAACCTATGATGCAATGGGCAGGTACATGTTAGTTCATGCTTTTCTAACTTTCTTAATTTAGTAATTTTAAGGCCTTAATGAGTAATTACTAACACTTGTTGTTTATATCTAATGATTTTGCAGAGTGGATGATGCCATTGAGATTTTGGAATATGTAGTTGGAATGAGAGAAGAGAAGCTTGGAACAGCAAATCCTGATGTGGATGATGAGAAGCGTAGGTTGGCTGAGTTATTGAAAGAAGCAGGAAGGGCTCGGAACAGGAAAACAAGGAGGTCACTGGAAACTCTTCTTGATGCAAACTCACACCTCAGAAAAGAAAATTTCATCAAGGTTCTTTAAATCATGGATAAAACTGTATATACTATATAACAGATTGAGATTAGTGGTTTGCTTTATCTTCATCATTGTTTGTACTCATTTCTATTTCGTATACTGACTTCGCACACATTCATCCACTCTTCGACGAAGTGTGGAAGTATGTGTGTAAGGTCAGTATACGAAACGAAACAAACGAGTATACAAATAATTTGTCTTGCATATATGGCCAACAAAGGAACAGAACAATAGCAAAGTGGAAATATGCTCCACTTTCCCAAATTTGTTCATTGCCCAAGCATTTTCACAGAAGTTTTTTCCTTTTTATTTGTATTTTCTATACTGCACAGGAAATTTATATGTATTCATATATTCTTATTTGTATAACTGGCTTCATAAAATGGTTGGAAATTCAATTTTTTTTCTATGCAAAGAAATGTATGGTGGAACTTGATTTTCTATATGCTGGTATACCTAATGTTGTATTAGAAAATTCAGTTGCTTCTTACTGTTTTTGAGATGCTACCATACTTGTGTTCTTAATTAGTTTTCATGTCATAATCAATGATCTTATGAATGTGACAAACATGAAGATGACATGACATTTCTGACTGGAAAGTGGTTGATGTGATTTTTCCAAGTGGATCATGGAATTTACTTAGGGTATAAACCATAACTGCTCCTCATGTGTTGACAAGTAGTTGGGATTTTGACATAGCATAGTTTTATTGGCCAGTTCTCTTAGGACACATTTATTAACGTTTTAAATATCTTTAAATTCTTAAAAAATTCTTTTACTAATATTCTTAAAGCATTCTTTGACAAAAAATTATAATCAATGTAACTGTCTAATTAAGCAAATTTAACTGAACAAACAATTCTTCCAAATCCTTCCCATTAAACCATTACAATAACCCAACAAATCCAAATATTAAAGTTACATTTGCTTCTTCTTCTTTTTTTCTCTTTTATCTGTGTTACATAAATTATGATATATGTTTTCTCGTTTGCAAAACTCCTCAATAGTTTAACTAATCATAAACCTTAGAGACTCCTGTATTAACCTACTAACTTGAAAATCCACATAATATGTGGGACTCAAAATAATGTTGACTAGCTAAGTAGCAGATCCAATTGGGTATATGCTTAGAAACAAGCCTGCCCAATTGGGATTGGTGGATCAGAGAAGGAGCCATAGAGAATGCGTTTAGCAATCCATTGATTTGCTGCTTGAGAGTAATGTATGCCATCCCAGCTAACATGTTGAGAAGGATTTTTGCATGGATTCCCATAAACTGTACCATTTACTACAGCTTTCTTCCCACAATTTATATGGTAACCATAGAAACTACCACAACAGAACTCTAATGGAGGGACAAAACCTGCCACAGAAGCAAGAACAAAAGTTAAAACTTTAAACATAGGGTAAACTGTTAATTTAGCCTCTAAAAGATTGAAATGCTGAAAATTCAGTTCTTCGATTTGATTCTTTCAAGGCAAAATTTGGTGGTTTGTTAGTAATGTGAAGATAATCAAAACACTATATACTACTAAATTATGTGTTCAGTTAAAACCTTGGCTCTTTGCAGTGCTAATTAGTTGATATTTTGCTTTGAACACATCAACATATGTGAACTTAGCTAGAGGGATCTTTTTCCTTAGCTGAAATACTTGGTTCTTGAGTTGCCTGTTAAACTCCATAGCAAGCTCATTCTGAGGTATCACACATCCATTTGCATCGATGTTTCCCTTCTTAGGCTCATAGTAAATGTAACTGTATGGTAAGCATCCAATTGGACCTGTGTTATGAATCCAGAAAACTCTTGCCCCTTCATTGTATAGTTGCTGCAAACATAATAATGAATGCAAGTTTTAAGTCCTCTAAAACCAAACTGGAAACTGCTATAACGGGAACGACTCGAATGCACTCTTTACACGAAGATAATCCAACTATATAGACTTAATATAATTTGTAGATATAAAATTATGTTTAAATCTATACTATTGAATCATATTTGTGTGTGATACACTAAGTTTAGCTCTTACTTGCACTGATTGGGAGTATTGGCTCAAGATATCAGGAATAGACCTTATAACTTGTTCCACTGAACCATGTTGAATACCAAAGGCAAGATCATTTTGTCCAATATCAATGGTGTATATTGCCTTGGAGAATTCCTCAGGCCTTGGAAGACCACTTTTCAAAGGTGGATCTGTCCCTGTAATATTTAAAAATAAATAAGTGTCACTATCATAACAAGGTAGCTACATTTTACTACCATTTTCAAACTACAAATGTTTTCATTTCATTTTATTTAGACATAATTATCAACGTTTGCGGATTAAAATTCGAGCAAGTGTAGATTGCAGTTCGAATCGTGTGGATTGTTGATTTGACACAACATGAAATGAAAAAAAATGGTATAGGGATGGGAAAATCAAACTGTTATCAGAGAGCTGATTGAAGAGAATGTTGGTATGTGATTTGAACTGTATGAACTGAGAAACTTGAAGGCCAAGATGGAATGGACTAAAACCACCGGGAAGAATGGAAGAACCTCCTGTTGCAAAGTTTGCCCCATGCCTATAATTTGATCCGACTGAGTTCAAATATGCACTTAAGTATGGAAGCTTCAATTCTTCAGCTGCATATATTCACACCCAAAATAAATGAATAAATAAATAAAAATCTATGACATAAAGGAATGCATTGTCCCTTAGCATGTCTTCGAGGTAAGCCCCAAAGTAAAATTGCACTAATTACGTCTTTGAGATTGGCAAAAGTACACCATGTTAATCCATCGGCCCTTTTCTGTAAGGTCGTCACACCGATAGGGACTAACATGATACACTTTTGCCAATCTTAGAGGCGGAATTAGTGCAATTAGGATCTTAAAGACTATTTTAATGCACACGACTAGTCTCAAGAAGTACTTTGGCTCTTCACTTGCTTGTCTTGGGCTAAAGTGGTTAGGGAGAGATGCACACATTAATGTTAAATCTATCAAGTCTCTTAAGATTCATTTTAATTAAATAAAACTAACAACCCACTAAAGATTAGTGACTTAAAAAAATGAAGCACATTTGATAGATGCATATAGAAAACAAGTTCAACCAAGACTAAGATAAAATCCAATAAAAGCCATACTTATGAAATCAATGAGGAGGCGGCCATCGGAGGCTCTTCCAGAGAGAGTGCCAAAGAAGGTTTCACCATTGGGAGGTATAACACTAGTGAATGCTGCAGATATGGCTCCAGTGTCTGAGTTTGAGTCCCCAAAGTTGTATATTGCAGGGAACCAACACTTGTTATTGTTTCCACCACCACCACCTATGGCTTCTTGAACCAATGATAACACACACACAGTGAAATACAGATTCTTTGTTACATGTATCAATCTCCTAGAATCCATGGTTTAAGGTACTACCTTTGCCACTCAGCCACTCTCAAAATTGTCTTTTATAAAAAGGGTACTCTGCTGAGATTAATATGAAGCTTTTCTCATGCTAATTACAAATAAGTAACATGTTTCAAGTCCAAAAAAAAAACATCTTTATATCACCGACAAATATTCTTGTATATATAAATATAATGTCACGGTGAAAATGGTTGGCGTAATTTATACAGATCAGTCTCAAACTTGTATATGCTTGTTTTGTAACAAGGAAAAGACAAAAAAAAAAGTAATAAAAAATTTGCATAACAATATCTAGTTATCTTTGGAATCCACGTCACTATGTAGCACTCTTCCACTTTATATCTCTTGTTTATGGGAAGTTATTCTATTTTTTTTTTTTTCCTAAAAATCGGTTGGGTGAGAGATTCGAACCCGAAATTTCTACTAGAAGAAAGGGACAAATGCTTTATCTTATACTTCATAAATAAAAGTAAAATATAAGATATAAATTCGTATATACTTCTAATAAAACTTAGATTTTTATCATTTATATATATATATATATATATATCGGATAAGCCCTTCATTTATTCATAGCAAATTAGCCACAATAATTCATAATCTCATTCTCCCCTTGGCAACTTGATCCATGAGGGTGACATGTTATGGCAAAATTGCATTACTCATTTTTACCCCTTCACATTGTAAAATAAAAGGGAAAATCCAAACATTTCGATTTCAAGATTTTCTGGGAAGGGAATTTGATTCTGTTACTGTTAGTTTAGATCGTTGCTTTAACTTCACTCTTGACAAAAACAAATTATCGTTATGTTTTTCTTTTTAATTTTCCAACACACACACATGTATACTGAACTGACATGTAAAATTGAATATGGAGCACTAAAATATTTATGGAAGATCATTTTTTTACTAGTTGGAATTGGAACATTCGTTATCATAATGAATTTTCTTGCATGGAAATTTCCATATTATATGCATGTAGCAACATATCGGTGAGCAGCATAACTTGGAATTTAAATTCACAGTGAACTAATTCTCAATTTTAAGTTAAGAGATATAATGAAAAAAAAAATGGTAAATTGGAGATACCCTGGAAATTAAAAAAAAAAAAAAAAGTGGGTTAGACGGTTAGGAGATCTTTGGGGAAAAAAATATGGTCATGACTTAATTAAATTTTTATTTACACTTACTAAAAAAAATTGTAGTCTACTATGAATCTCTTAAATTGGATTTTTCATAACATTCTTCTTCATATTAACATGCTAATATTAATTATTAATAAGCATCATTTAGGTAATTTTGTCACAATTTTGATCTTTCATTGATATTTTTATCATTTAAATCTTTCATAGTTATTTTTGTTACTCTTATAACCTATTATTATTATTTTTAGTAAATAACTCTTTTATCTTATGTGAAAATCGTAGGGACCATTATTATTATGATTTATGATTTTTTTTTCATTTTTTTTACTAGGATTTCTGAATTTGTTTCATAATTTGCTTGTTAATATTTTGAGTAAAAAGTTTAACTGGAATTTTCCTTTTGTACACTGGACCACAGAATCTAGAAAGGGGAAAAGCACAAGCAACTTTTAATTAGGGTCTGTTTTATTGTAAGCTAAGGAATGTTTTAATGACAAAATCATTTCATGGAATTCATGCTGTAATGATGAATTACATAATCATATTAAGTTTGAGATAGATTCTTAGATTATAAGTTACACTTTTTTCTTCGTTTTTTTTAAAAAAAAAATTCATCTCCCTATGCCATTTTATATGTTTATTTTGATTAGTGTAATTGTAGATTTGGATACTTAATTGTTGTGTTTAGACATGATTGTTATTAAAATAATTATAGATTTGTTGATGGATGAATTTATGATTGATTGCTAATTAAGTTACTTGAGCTTTTATTGAAATTCATATATGTTAATTGGTTGATATGACATGATATCAATTATCAAGTCATAGGGGTTGAGATTTTCTCTTTTGCTAATTAAAAGCTTAGAGATATCTAAGAATCTATGAGAAGAAAGCGGTGGATTTGATCATGCTATATGTTTGATAAAATGTGTCAATAAACTAGTTTACTTTCTTTTGAATTTTTAATATTGTTAATTGGTATATCTTGGAAAATACCATAATGAATTTAATGGCTATTTAGTTGTAAGTTGTAACACTATCTACCTTAACCGAAATATCATTTTCATTAAGATGTGTAGTCATATATAGTATATCCAATAGATTCTGAAGTTTCAACATGAATTCTTCTACATTATTCACATAAATAAGTGGTTTTGACCAACCAAGTGGTTTGACAAGCAAAACCCTCCACGCGCCACATTTTCTTTTATTAGTATGTATTATTACTTTCACGCGCCACTGAAATCCTTTTTCTAACGTATTATAACGTTCATTAACAATTTCAACGCGCGTTTTTCAGTTTTCTGTTTTTGTATTCGTCCCTGTTCTTCTTCATTTCGTTCTTCATTTTCAATGCAACGTTCTTCTTGTTTTCGTTTGATTCGAAGGATTTCTGATTCGAGAGTCTTGATTTGAACGTGTTTTCCAACGTTCTTCTTCTGCTCGTTTGATTCAAAGGATTTGCGAATCATGATTTTTTATTTGAACAAGTGGTACGTTCTTTTTTCAATTCTGCAATGTTATTAGATTTCAATTCTTTTTTCATCTTGTTCTGCTGTTGTCATAATTCTGTTTTGATTGATTTCTTCGTTTTCTGTTGTTAGAAGAAGAAGAAGAAGAAGAAGATGATGATGATGATGATGATGATGATGATGAAGATGACGATGCAAATGTAGACATGGAAGAAGGAAGGAAGGAAAGAAAAAGAAGAAGAACAAGTAGAAGAAGATGCAGATGCAGACTTGGAAGAAGGAAGGAAGGAAGGAAGGAAAAAGAAGAAGTTTTTATTTCTGCGCATTATTGCTTTCTGTTTCTGCGCAATGGTGCTTTCTATTTCTGCGCATTATTGCTTCATATTTCTCCGTA
>JASCZI010090940.1:18519-30776 GCA_036250425.1 Stylosanthes scabra
GAAGAAGAAGAAGAAGAAGAAGAAGAAGAAGAAGATGATGATGATGATGATGATGATGATGCAGATGCAGACATGGAAGAAGGAAGGAAGGAAAGAAAAAGAAGAAGAAGAAGTAGAAGAAGATGCAGATGCAAACCTGGAAGAAGGAAGGAAGGAATGATGGAAGAAGAAGAAGAAGAATATTTTATTTCTGTGCATTATTGCTTTATGTTTCTGCGCAATTTTGCTTTCTATTTCTGCATATTATTGCTTTTTGTTTCTGCGCAATTTTGCTTTCTGTTTCCGCGCAATTTTGCTTTCTATTTCTGCACATTATTGTTTTCTGTTTCTGCGCAATGCTGCTTTCTATTTCTGCGCATTATTGCTTTCTGTTTCTGTACAATTCTGCTTTCTATTTCTGCGCATTATTACTTTCTTTTTCTGCGCAATGTTACTTTCTATTTCTGTACAGCAACAACAACAACAACAGCAGCAGCAACAACAACAACAACAACAGCAACATAAAACAGAGAAGAAGAAGAAGAACGACAACAATGTAAAATAGAAAATAAAAAGAAGAAGAAGACGACATGGCAGACGAAGAAAAAGAAGATGCAGATCTGGAAGAAGAAGAAGAAGACGACAGAGGTGGAGGAGATGGAGGAGGAGGAGGAAGAAGAAGAAGAAGAAGAAAAAGAAGAAGAAGAAGGTGTTGGACAGAGCGTGAAGATGAGGCAGTGTGTGAAACACACGCTCCTTAATGATGAGAGTAGGATTGGTATAATAAATTCACTTGATTAACCACTTGGCTAGTAAAACCACTTGTTCAAATAGTGAGATTGATATTTTATATTGAAAATACACTAAAATTAAATACTCATTATAAACAATGATAATTAATTAAAAATTAAATAACAAATAAATCACTTCTCATACAAAAAGGTGCTATATTGATAATTGATTTTAAAAGAGTGTTATTTTGATAATAAATAAAAAAATGTTACAATAAAGTTGTTTTAGGATGTGTCATAAAAGATAGTAAATCTTTTTATTTACTTAGAGCACCTAATAATGACTTGTAAAAAAAAAGTCGAACAAGATTATATTAACCAATTTTAATAAAGAGAAAAATGTTAAGCGTGTAAATTTTCTCTCAATCAAATTCAATAAAGTTCGATAATAAAATTTGGATGTGTAGGTGAGTTCAAAATGTGTATTGCATATCCTTAATTAATGATAAAAATGATTTTTTTTATGTTAAACTAATTTGATTAGATTTAAATCATAAAAAAAATTTGTACAATAGTGCGACCCTCTCATAAATATATCAAATAAGGGTAAGAATATTTGAACCATTGATTTTCGTCAATCAAGTTCAATTAATTTATTTATTTTTATGCTAAATAGAATAATATTTCGATGTTAAATAATATAAAAGATAACACATAAATAAAGTTTTATTTGACATCAAAATAATCTTTTATTTAATATAAAATAAATAATTTGATCGGACAATTATTGATCAAATAATTTAATAATTTTTAACTATTATTTTGAACATAACAAAATGAAATACAAGATAAAATTAAACATCAACGTCCAACTGGAAGTAGAAGTACAAACACGAGGTGATTAGCATGTGCACTGATAACTAGCCTTGCACAAAATTTGTGAAACCCATACTGTTGAAATATTAGGACAAAAACAATTCCCTGTAAACAAAACTCAAACTCATCTTACCAGAATGCCATTGGCGAACCTAATGAGAATGGTGAATACAAGTGCAAAGGCAGCGAGTTCCTTTGATCCAACATGACCAATAAATGCTTGGCTAATTATATTGATTTCAAATGTCGAAAATCTTGTGAATATGGCTGGAAATGCCACAACCCACATCAACTTGCTCTCCTTCCATGTCTTCTTCATCAATGTCAATTCTTCTTCTTTGGGATTATCATCATCATCATCATTATTGCTAATGGATCTCAGATCCTTGTACTTAATCGTCGGGGTTAACCAGTTAATCAACAGTTTAGGATAATCAATGAAAAACCCCATTTAAGGTTTGTTGTCCGATTTGATTAATTAGTTGAGGAATGGTGATAGAAGTATAAAAATAATTTTTATAACGAATATTCATTCAAGAGTTTGAATAGGAGTGTGATGAGATTTTTGTGGGGGTTCTACCTATATATAAATATGTATGTGTAGATTAATTAGGAATTAGAATTGTGGTGTCACTTTTTAATTGGTATTTGATGCATAATGGCGCAAACTAAGAAATCAAAACAAGTATATATAATATTTTAATTTAAGATATTGGTTGAATTTTTATTGATTACCTTACACCACTCCTATATTGCATTTGCATCTGAGAGAGAATGTTTTAAACATGTATAGTTCCCTTCTGTGGCCTACGTCGTCCTTGAAAGTTGAAACTCATGTATAAGAAGGCCATTAGAATTAGAAGTCTACATTACCTCGAGGAATGCATTATTATTGCTGTTATTTCAAAAGAATTTGAGAAAACTTGCCATTTGAGACATGAGATGATTTTAACAGATTCTCCTTAAAATTGCAACTTGAAATGTTTTTCTAGCTAATAGGTGGTCTATTGGAATATTAACCAGTGTTCAGTTGGTTATGCTATTTTGTATAATTCTTCATCCCATGCAGAATTAATTTTAAAGAAATATATAGTTTTGGTGTATAAATACAATAATTCATTTCCATTTCAAATAAATTCCAATAATTCATTTCTAATTCAATTCCTTTCAAGACAAATTAAATCAGTTTCAAAAATATTTTATTCCAAATACATCCTTATATATAGTAATTCATTTTCAAACGCACAATAATACATTTATGGGTTCACACTCAGACATGCATTGTTGTTTGCTACCTTAGCTTTCTTTATAAATAGAGTTACTCAGAGAATTGAAATAATTGTTCTTTAAAAGAGAATAATCACAAACACTACAATATAATATGGTTTCATATTTTGTGTTATGCGTTGTTCTTGTTACTACTTCTTTTCAATGCTCTAGTAGTGATGATGATGCCACTTCAACATTAATGGTTGATGGATCTCCAAATTCTGGAACACAAATACCCAACACTTTTCTTGGAGCATTCTTTGAGGTAATTTCCATGGCTAAACTAATAACCTATATATGTATTGTAATAAATTAATCTATTTCTCTTGTCAAATTAATTTATATTTTAATTTGCAGGAGATTAATCATGCTGGTGCCGGGGGATTGTGGGCAGAACTTGTTAACAATAGAGGTCATCTTTTTTTAGCATTTTAATTATGCTAATTTTAAATTTTGCAAACAACAACAATTTTTAAAAATGACTAATATTTTTTTTCTTGCATTTGAAGTAATGTTAATCGCAATCATATTTTTTCACAAAAAATGTTATTACTTCTTTAATTTATTATTTCAGGTTTTGAAGGAGGAAGTGGGAGTGGTAATCCTTCAAGTATATATCCATGGTCAGTAATTGGAAATGAATCGGTCATTTCAGTTTCAACAGATGAGACATCTTGCTTTCAACATAACAAAGTAGCTCTACGAATGGAAGTGCTTTGTAATGGACCAAAATCTTGTCCTCCTGGGGGTCTTGGTATCTCTAACCCTGGTTTTTGGGGCATGGTAACAATTAATTATAATATAGTGTATTAATAGATATTGATGTCTGATCTCTATTGATTAATTTACTTTTAAAATAAATACAATTTGTATGATAATAATAATAATAATATATTTGATGTTAGTAAATATAATAAGTGCTTTATATTTAAATTAACAAGTCATGAATTCAAGTTTTGAACATAACAATATATATTTTTATAATAATATATAAATTAAGAAGGACCAAACTTAATTATTATTATGCACTATTAATTTCTATAAGCTTTGTTACACTTCAATTCCAAGACTACTATTTATAACCCTTTATTTATTTGTTTGTCTATCTCTTCAATGAGTGCAAATTAAGAGTGTGCAGAAAAATGATAGTAATTAAACAGCTAAGCAGCCCTCAATTGTTTTTTTTATTATTATTTTCAATTATTTTATTATTTGATTATATATATGAATAACTCATTTTTCCCCCCGATTAAATGATTCCATTATATTATGATTCTATATATAGAGTAATAATGGAATAATTGAATATCGATGTGAGTGCATCTTAACAAATTTGGATGCATGTTAACTTTTTCTATCTTCAGCTTAAATTTTTATTTAAAGAAAATTAAATCACCTTTTATATATATATTACCTTTGATTAACTTTTTGTTTTTTCTCCATTTATGAACAGAATATTGAGAAGGGAAAGAAATATAAACTTGTGTTGTATTTTAAAGTTAAAGCAAGTGGACCATTTCATTTTCAAGTTTCATTGGCAGGATCTGGAAACGCTATTAACATGGCTTCCCTTAGCCTCACTAGGTGAGTTACATTCTATTAAAATAAGTAGTATTTATAGAAAAACATTTCAGGTGTTCCAAAATATAGATAATAATTCAATAATCTTAATCGTTGATTTTAATTATTAAAAAATCTTAAAAATATACATATTAAAATGAATGATTAAACGTTAGAACGCTTTCGTATTTATATATTGTTTCTTATTTTAATTTTAAATTAAAATAGTTAGTGAAAAAGTATTTTTTTATCACTATCAATTTTAAAATGTCCTATTATATATTTTAAAAAAGTTAACTTCTAAATTACACATGAAATTATTAATAAACCGCCACTAAAATCAATTGGCTTATATATTATTATATGTTCTTGGCAGTGCCATGGCATCAGATAACAATATTTCAGAGTGGAGAGCATTTGAGGGAATAATGGAATCAAAGGAAACAAATCATAATTCAAGGCTTCAAATAACAACCACTACAAGAGGGATTTTATGGTTAGACCAAGTCTCACTTATGCCTTTGGACACATATAAGGTATGTTTTGTTCATCATATTAATAATAGCATAATTACTATTTAATATCAACTATTATTGTTGTTGTTGTTAACTTGATTTTAGTATAATTACTGTTAACTGTTAATAATAATATAGTATGCACTTTTTTTTAAGTATGTGTTGTGGTTCATGTGAGGCTTATATATTTTTGGAAATTTTTCATTTAAAAATATTATTTCAATTAGTTTAAAATTCTCAAGAATATGAAAACATTTTACGAATACACAATAACAATCCGTCCTCTTCTCTTGGCATAGGGTCATGGTTTTAGAATGGATCTCTTTAAAATGGTGGCAGATTTGAAACCAAAATTTTTAAGATTTCCAGGTATGCTAATTAATCACATTTAGTTTTTTTCTTTTAATAAAAAATAATGATATAATGATATATATCTAAATATAATTTATGTTGTTATTGATTTTTATTATTGGAATAGGTGGTTGTTATGTTGAAGGGCTTTATCTGAAAAATGGATTTCAGTGGAAAAATACAATTGGAGTATGGGAAGAGAGACCTGGTCACTATGGTGATGTTTGGAAATATTGGACTGATGATGGGTTTGGCTATTTTGAGATGCTTCAAGTGGGTACATTACCTTTATGGAACACTTAATTTGTTTGTTAATCATTCTTTTTCTGGACAACTTAATTCAATTTAATAAAATATATAATTTTTTTTTTGGCTATTTTAGTCTATTTAGTTAGTACCTTATCTTGGATTTTTTTTTTCAATAATTCTATATGAATAAGTAGTTTTGGCCAACCAAATCATTTATTTCTATACTAAATAAAAAATTATTTCGATGTAAAATATAACTTTAATTATGTGTAATTTTTTATATTATTTGACACCGAAATAATATTCTATTTAGTATAGAAATAAATCACTTAGTTGAACTTGGTTAACCAAAATCACTTGCTCACATAGCATTATTTTTTTTTATATACTTAATTAGTATTTTTTTAATTTATATTAGGGATTGCATTATCTATTAAAGAAATAGTTAAAAATTGGATAATGCTATGAGTTTTTGCGTAAATAAGTTTTTTTTTTTTTTTCCTTGAGCAGTTAGCTGAGGACCTTGGTGCATTGCCAATATGGGTGTTTAATAATGGTAGGTTATTCTATTATATTAATTTTTTAAAAAGAAAGGAAGAAAAGAAACATCACAATTGGCTCTATGAGAATGTGTACTTATTATTTTCAATGAAATATTTTGTTTAGGGATGAGCGTTGGTGGCGAAGAAGTTGACATATCTGCCCTTTCACCTTTTGTTCAAGTATAAAAAACTTTCATTTTCTTTATACCAATTTTTATATGTATGATATATATTCTTTGTAAATTAATTAAGATGTGTATTGAATTTACAGGATGCCCTTGATGGCATTGAATTTGCTAAAGGTTCTCCATCTTCAAAGTGGGGATCTGTTAGAGCTTCTATGGGACATCCTAAACCATTTGATTTGAGATTTGTTGCTGTTGGAAATGAAAATTGTTATCCTCATAATAAAGAAGCCCACTATCAAGGCAACCATTCTTTATAACTTTTTTCTATTATTATTATTGTTGTTGTTATTATTATTCGAGATGTCATTTGGTGTTCCCTCCATTCAATAATATAAAATCATTTTAGTGTTATTGAAGAGTGAATTTTTTTGAAATTATTTTTATCCTAAATTCTAAATCTTATATGTGCAATCTTAAAACACAAATTCTAAACTTTAAATCTTAATATTAAATCATAAATTTTAAATCCTTCAAAATATAGGAGTTAAAAAAATAATTTTTCAATAAAAAATTAAAATCAGATAATATTGACTAATTAAATGTTAATTTTTTAAACTTATTCATCATTTTAATCCAAGATGTTAGTTGTTTATCAATTAGTAGTAGAATAATATAGAATTTAATTTAAAATAAAATAAAGTAGTAATGTTGTTTATTATCTAAATTCTAAATGCCTTTTTATCAGTCTTTGGAATTTTTTGATTTGCAGGAAAGTACTTTAAGTTCTATAATGCTATAAAAAGCGGTTATCCAGATATTCAAATAATCTCAAATTGTGATGCCTCTAAGAAGCCATTAAATCACCCTGCCGATCTCTTTGATTTCCATGTAATATTTCAACTAAAATAATGCATAATTATTATTCTCTTTTAGTTTTCCATATATTTATTTATTTATTCTTTGGGTTAGATATATTCGAGTTCTATGGACATATTTTCCAATTCCTCAATATTCGACAACACATCAAGATCGGGTCCAAAGGTTTGATTACATACAGTGCTTACATTTTCATAACACTACTTTTTTATTTTTTAAATAAAAAACTTATTTAATTTTTAGCAATATTTTTAAAAATACCATAACTACCTTTTAAGAGTCACCTTCTTAATTATGAATTATTGATTTTATATATATATATATACGCATTATTTGACATATGAAAGATCAAGTAATAACTTTAATTTGTTTATTGGCTCTAAATAAATATATGTAGGTGTTTGTTAGTGAATATGCTGCTAGAA
Source organism: Stylosanthes scabra (assembly GCA_036250425.1). Lineage (NCBI taxonomy): Eukaryota > Viridiplantae > Streptophyta > Magnoliopsida > Fabales > Fabaceae > Stylosanthes > Stylosanthes scabra. The sequence continues at coordinate 26,021 of JASCZI010090940.1, forward strand.
ATGATGCAAGAAATGGAACCCTTTTGGCTGCAGTGGCTGAAGCTGCATTCCTCATTGGATTAGAAAGGAATAGGTTAATTATTAGCAATATAATATATACTTCATTCTTTTTTATTTAATTTCATTATATTTTTAAAATTTTACCAACCTGGTTTTAATTTAATGAATTTTTTTTTCTTTTTTGAATTACTTGTGTTACTCACATTTCTTTCATTTTATCTCTTAATTGATGCAGTGATATTGTCCACATGGTTTGCTATGCACCTCTGTTTATAAATAAAAATGGAAGGTCAATCTAGTTCTCTCTTAACCAATTTTCAGATTTTAATTATTGAGAAGAAAATTGAGTTACATATGTTCAACATAACTTATATTTGTAGAGATTATTTTAAAGCAATATAAAAGAAAAAAAAAAAAGTGATAAATTGATTTATTTATCAGACATAGTTGGAATCCGGATGCAATAGCATTCAACTCGTATCAAAGTTATGGAACTCCAAGCTATTGGCTCCAACACCTTTTTATTGACTCAAGTGGAGCTTTATATCTCAATTCAACACTCCAAACTTCATCTAATTCAATTCTTGCTTCTGCAATTCGCTATAAAACTCTCAAAACCTACTTAAGAGTGAAGGTAACTATTTAATTATTGCACTAATATTCATTTTATATGAAATTAATTTTCAATATATGTTAAATGTTGCAGGTGGTGAATTTTGGAAGTGAATCTGAGAAGCTTTGGATTTGTATTAATGGATTGAGCTCAAATGTGCAACAATCTGGATCAACAAAGACAGTGCTCACATCTTTGAACAAAATGGATGAAAATTCATTCTCAGAGCCAAACAAGGTAATTTATATATATGTGACTATTTCATTATGAATTAATATAAAAATATTTTATGATTTAAATTAGTATTATCTTTTAAATAATGTAGGTGGTGCCAAGGAAAAGTGCACTTGAGAATGCTAGCAACAACATGGTTGTCTTAATTTCTCCCTATTCAGTTACATCATTTGATTTATTAATATAAGACATGCTTTAATTCCAAGGAATTATTATGTAAGAATAATAAAACTGAGGCATAAATCAACTGTGTTTATGCCTTGTAATTTGTTATTGCAAATTTTAAGAGTTTGATTCTCTAGTAAAAAGAGTGATGATGAAAAGAAAGGAATTCGGAAGATGCATGATTGCACACTTCATCCCACAATGTAATAAGTAATTAATAACACAGGTCTTCTATGTAGTAATACATAATAGAAAAATTAGGGAGGTCAATAATGTATGTTATAATTTCAAGAACATCATTTAAACCGCAAGAAATCTGATCTTAAGATCAAGTTATTCAAATTCTCTTGTTTTTCATGTTATGTTATGATGAAATCCCGCAAATGACATTATCGTCAAGAAACACTTCTATAAAAAAAAAAATAAATTTAAGCCGATAGAAGAGGAAATAACATAAATAGTTATATCTCTAACATATCTTTTAATATTGTACTTTTTTTTATTTTGGATTTGCATAAATTTTTACATAAATTTTCTTTCTTTTTTATTTGTCTTATACTAATTTTTTTTTTTTAATTTAAAAATTTTAATCATCCGCTCCAATATCATGTCATGAAATAATCACTTCTGTGATAAAAAAAAAAAATACATCAATGTAGCTTATAACAAGTCATTTCATTTATTATATATATAAAACATGAATCTCTTAGTTTTTTATTGGAAAAATATAGATAACCAATATTTTTTTAACCAATAAATCAGCCAACAAAAATAGAACATCCCTAACTACAGTTTATAGAACGTCTACAATGAAAGTCAGTAGAACATTCGTAACTTTTTTAGAAATAGAATATCAAAAATCTAAAAGTAACCAATAATAGAAACAGAACATCTGAAACCTATAAAAATAGAATATCTGAAAACTATAGAAATAAAATATTCAATTTAAATTATTGGCTGATATTGATTGAATTTTTATTGGTCACCTAACATTGTTGTTTCGGATTTCATAGTAGCGCCAATTTTCAATAACCCTCTCTTTTCAGATTTTTTAACAAAATTATAAATTAAAATGTCCAACTTTTAGGATAGTTAGTAGTTACCATACCATAGCTTAGGAATAATGAAGAAATCACATCATTACACTGATAAAATTGTCTTGTGATTTGTCTTCTTGCGATCTTGCCCAAAATTATGTAAAAGAATATTATATTATTATATAATCAAGTCTTTCTAGCTATTTATAAATCATTGAGTGATTAAATCAAATATTTCTGTTAATGCGTAAAGTACAAGATCCAAACTTTTATTTTTAGTAATATTTATTAAAATATGAAAAGGATTTATAATGTAAAAATCTTTTAGGTAGGATAGTAGGTATGAGTCACGTGATTCATAAGAAAACGTTTATTTTTGTTGCCTTTTCAGAATATAATATGAATAGTATTTCGACAGGAATAAGATTAAAATGGCTAAAAACACGCATATACCTCCAAAATTCATTGCTCCTGGGAAGATTTTAAAAAATGACATACAAGATGGAGACAGATATGATAGCTGTTCATTTTTTGTCATCCTCTAATGATCATAATCTACTTCGAGACTTTCATTTTTCTTTTTAATTCCATTTTTATTCACCAGCCCCTGGTCGCACATGGATTCAGAACAGAACATTCGACACCACCCCCCATAATTGGCCAAAGCACATACACATACACTAGCTTTACATGCATGCTCTAATTGAGTCAAATAATAGTGTGGAGTCAAGTAATAAACGGTTAGAGCAGTTAGGAGTTTGTTAGTGTAGTTAGCTTTCTTGGACAGCAAGGCAACTACTCTGTTATCATAGAGTTAGTTATATGCAACTGATATGGAGAGAGTTATAACCTCCAATACCTTTCTTTTTGTTTCATTTTCGGACAAAAGATTGCATGTGATTAATTGATAAGTTACTATCCTCTTATCAACTTATATTTTTCATTACATGCTATCAGAACTTGTATAATTAAAAAGTCTAGAGTTCGATCCTAAATAAAAACATTTAGTATAAAACAAATAAAAATAGAAGAGGCATATTGTTTCACATAAATTTGGGATATAATCGGAATGTTCTTTTTTTGTTTGTTAAGTGTCTCGTTATCTTTTGTAAAAATGAACATGGTTTGAATTATGTGTTTACTATTTTATTTTTATTTCTTTTTATGATAATCTCTAATCTGGCAGGACAATAACTAATTGGCTCAGCAATGGACTTTTTGTTTTACCTGAGGAATGGATTTCAACTCCCGTAGTTCCTTGCTTCTTTTGCCAGGCTCAGCCAGTCACATACATTTTGGGCCTCATTATGAATGTCATTTCCTTATTAATAGGCCCATCTCCAAAAAAAACAGAACTCCTTTTGCAACCTTGGATCTTCTACCTTTCAGAGAAATGCAATTAATCGACTTATGTATGCAGAGAATCAAACAAGAAAGATGGTACAAAATGTCAGAAGCTTAGGATTCACCTTCTTTTAACCCAACGCTGCTCCACTTCTCATCTTTTTAACCTTTTACACAAATATTTTAAGTTAATATAGACTGATTATCAAATCAAATAAAATAATTAAATTTAAATAAAGGTGATCTAATCACGTATCATTAATTAATTATTTAATACGAGACTTTTTTGCCACATACGAATAATTGAGTCCACAACTTACACGCTCTCTTTCGCTTTTGTTTTTTTTATCTCTTTCTTTTTTTTTATTTAACTTTTGCGTTTCAATTACTTTCAAGAATGGCCATTTGAAAGCCGCTAATCTTTTTTAATTTTAAAATCAAATTTGTGATTTGTCAGCGTCACAACGTGCTTAAAGCTAATTAACTGCTCCTGTATTATTTAGTGCGGAAACTCACATCAGTGACTCTAATGATGACAATTATTTTTATTTGAGGAGTTGATTCATCACTAGTCCTCATTACTCATGCAATGTTACGAACCAATATGGATCTAATATCTAATATTATATTGCAATATATTTTTATAATAAGCTAGCTTTTCGTTTAGCTTACTTAGGATCGGACTACATGTTTTTAGTTTAAATTTATGATAACTTCATTTATTTTTGTATATCAATTAAATTGATAATTGATCATTTTCAAATAAATAAATACATATACAAAAAATAATCATTTATATATGTTAGATTTTTTAAATCAAAGGCCACTTAGCTTTTGAGAATTTGAGGTAACTTGTATATTATTGTTAGGACCTACACAAAGGTGGAATAGGGTCCACCATGAGTATATCCTGGGGTCTATAATTGTGCTTTTATTTATTTGTGTAGCTTTTATCACTCTATATTAGCCGTACGAGTCGCGGCTCGCGGGTCGACTCGAATTGCTCGTAAAAATGGGCGAGTCGAGCCAATAAAATTATGACTTCTTAAAAAATGAGTCAATTTGGCTCGGCTCGGATAACTCGCGAGTTAGACGGGTTTGGGTCGGGCGGGTTCGAGTTGGCTCGAATGATCCGTTTTTCCTTTTCTTTTCTATTTTTTTTCTATTTTGCAAAAAAAAATTGCTCCAAAGATACAAAGGCCTTTTGTTATACACACCAACAGCATAACATGCATGTTTATATATGTAAAAAAAAATCTATGCATGATAATTTAATTTTTTGTGAGATATTTTGTAAAAAAAAATGTTAATATTATGAAATGTGAATAATTTAAAAAAAAAAAAAAAAAAAAAAAAAAAAGGT
>JASCZI010090940.1:30869-46296 GCA_036250425.1 Stylosanthes scabra
CCGCTCGTTTTAAATACGAATCAATCTATTTTTTATATTTTAGCTCGTCGTTCGGGACGGATCGGCCCATTTTTGGCCCGCCCACCCGCCGGTTTGACACCTCTGCTCTATATTCTTAATTTGACTGTTCGGTCATTATGGCAGAACATGTAGATTGTCTTATACATGATTTATTTGAGAACCAAAAAAAAAATTCTGAAAATTGAAAGAAAAAAAAAAGTAAACACTAGATATAATAGTAAACTAAAATCTAAAGTAATAAATGAATGCTACCGGTGGCTGTTATTTTAGGATCAAAACATATAAGGAATCACAGACAGAGAACTTTTTTTTAATTGAGCATGGATTAATAAAGCGATTTGTTTGATTAATTCCGTTAACAAAGAAAACTTAAATCTGCTAACTACACTAATGAATTCAACATACCTAGGATCCATCAATCTAACATAATCAAAATGGATTGTCTAAACAAGAATCTTTAAACAAAAAATAGTTTCCCTATTTTATGTTGTTTAGCTGAAGCATATCTTTCTGGATAAAAACAAATTCCACGAGTGTCACGGGGAGTTGAAAAGTGAAAACATAATTATTATTATTATTCAAGAACAAAAACATCCTATATATAACAAGTAATAAAATAAGAGATAATAAAATTGGAATATTTAATGTTACCCTAGATAAAGGGGAAGCCAAACCTACTTGTACAGTGGTAGACAATTAAAACACACTGTACAGCGCAAAAGAATTGACTCTCACCAACCACGTTCAAACTTTTTTATTGGCTTTCGATTACAGTCCTCATTCATGTTCCTGTCTGAAGATCTGGTCCCCAACTTGAGAGAGACGAACCATATTGGATTTTTTGCACATGACAATATACAATGAAATTTGCTTCCATTCGTTTATTCGTACCATACCTCCAAAATTTTAAATTAATCATTGTATTAATAATTAGTTTAGAATAATTCTACATGTATAGTTTGTATACACATCCATGCAACTATTTATATACTTTTTTATATTTAATAATTTCATGCGTCTAAGCATAAAAATAATAAGATCTAATACTTTTAAATATAAAAATAATGAAATTTAACGCACATGAAATTTAAATCATAACAAAAAAAATAAAAATTATTTTATTAGAATAAATATATAAGTGTGTAGGTAATATTACTTATTAGTTTATAGTTTACAGACCGTGTGAACATAATAACATCGAAGCAACTTGAGTTGAAACAGCATAAAGTGAAAGGGTTGGTGCAAGTGAAGGGTGTGTTTATGATTTCGCCAAACTTACTTTTGAAATGAACAAACCCAAATATATTGGTTATATATTTAAATTTATAGGTATTTATAAATTATAATTAAATTAAATTAAATTAAATTATTTAATAAAATTATTCATTAGATAATAAAATATTTCAAAAATATAATTAAATATAAATAATACATAATTATTTGCAACATAATAATAATACAATACTCTTAAACTAAAAAAAAAAAATTAAAATTTTTCTAAACTAAAATTACCAAAACAATCATCTAAATATTATTAAATATTTAAAAAAATCAAACTAATATATGGGACAGACTAAGGCGGATAATGGGGCGAGACTATCAGTATCCACACAACCACCAACCACCAACCACCGCAAAAACCCACCCCAGTTAGAATGAATCAGGTCAAATTGCCATGCCATCCCTACTTAGTTTAGTGATTAAAAAAGGTTATCAGTATTAAAATTATAAATGAGAACTAAAATGAGAGGTTGGTCGGAATGTTTTATATAATTAAATAAACCACCATGTGTATACCATTGTCCCCCTAATTCAATTATACAATTAACATTAAAAAACAAAGAATAGCAAATACTACATAGGAGTCCAGGGGCGAATTTCAAAATTTTTTTTCTAGGTATTTTATTTCTTGTCCCTTTGTTTATACCACAGGATAAGAAAATATAGGGACCAAAATTAAAGAACTTACAAGTCCATGAATTTTCAATGTAACACTTGCAATTAATAAAATAAATAAATAACCAGACAAAATGCTATATTATCAATCCATAGCTGTAAGCCTGTGCTAACATTTGACTGAAATGTTAGGCAACTAAATTAACTTTCTGATGAATTTGATTTTGATTCATGATCATGGCCATCAAGTTTAGCCCACTTGCTAATTCTAGAACGAGCTATGACCACCTGCACAAAGCCACCATGAATTAACTATTTTCATAATGATTATTAATTGATGATTATCATCATAGAAGAGTTAGAACATTGAAGTCAAATTGTACCTGCTCATCCCAGTTAGTTTTGTAGGTGATTATAACTAGCACTACGGTTTGAATAAAAGTTCCAAACAACATCCCAACCCAAATCCCCTGCACAAGAGGAAAGAGACTCTTAGAATTTGATGATGCAGAAGAATTGAAGTGCAATTTGGAAACAAAAGCTTCAGGTTATAATCCTACCTTGACTTGCAAGTCAAGCACATTACCAAGCACAATACCCACAGGAATTCCAATGAGGTAATAGCATCCTATGTTGACATAAGCAACAATGCTTTGCCAACCGGCTCCAACCGCAACACCTGTAGGAACCAAATGAATGATTTATCGACCATTGGATTGATATATGGAGAAAACAGGAACAAAGCTAGCGAAGTGATTTGCTTTTCTCATGTAAGAACAATGAGGCTTGTGACGGATACCTGAGAGTACGGGCTGAACGCTGTTTAGTAATATAGAGACCGACAACAATGGTGACAAATCACCGACTGCCCGGGCAACATGCTCATCTGTGGTAAATATGTAAGCAAGTCTTTCCCTAAAGAACAAGAAGAATACAAACAGAAAGAACCCAATGGCCAATGATGTTAGCACATTCACTACAATTGAGAACTTGGCACCCTTGGCACTTCCTCTTCCAAGCTCATTCGCCACTCGAACGCTGCAAATTATGTAAGCTAGAGTTAATTTTTCCATTCTAAACTCTAATCACATATGGGAAAATAAGATTGGTTAGTCAATATAATGTTAGTACCTTGCAGCAGCCATGAAACCAAGTGATATCATCATTTCCCATCCATTGATGTTGAGGCTGCAGAGAAACAAAATTTGTTAAAAGTCCATTACAATTTACATAGTGAATCAATACAACTACCAATGAATCAATGTTTAAGGAATTACCATATAGACAGAGCATCGATTTCCACCTCTGCATTTGGCAGGTTACCAGTCAAAAGAACCAATATTGTGTTGTACCATAGCTCAAGACTGTAAAATACATCCAATTCCATTGAGTTAGGAAGACATAAAAGAAACTAAGATACTCGAATTTCTATAGTCTATTCCATTCAAGGTGGCATTTACAAAGCATCGAAAGAAAGCTCACCACAACATGGCACCCGATGAAAGGGAAAGCTTAACAACAGGCCAGAGGTCTTTGAATGCCAAGAATGAGAATCCATGCCATGTTTGCTTGCACCAACCAAAAATGAAGATGAGTTGACCAATGTTGGGAATCCAATATGCCAAACTAGTCGAGGTCATTGCGCCCGGAAGCCCAAATTTGTACTTCATAGTGGTAAGCCATGAGAAGAAGATGTGAAGCACTATCGAAAAAGCCGCCAAGAAGGCGATGATGACATTCTTGCTTTGCGACTGGAGGAATGTCTGGGTAGTGAAGGATACGATGAAGGATAACATGATAGGAATTGACCAAAGTGAAATGGTTCCTGCCACTTCAGCTATGCTTCTTTCTTGGCCCAAGAGGCTCAAAATTGGGGTGGTGAATATGAACACCGGAAGAAGAACCAGTGAAGTTATGAACAAAACAATCCATGATCTTTGAAGGTACACTCCCATCATGCTATACTCCTTTGCACCAAATGCTTGACCACATAGTGTTGACAGAGCACTAGCCATTCCTAACTGCAATAATTGTCAATTAGAAATTAAATTAAATAAATAATTAAAAAAGAGGGAAAAATTCCTAGTATTGTGAATAGGGACCATATTCTGATTGCAATTGTGTTTGCAAAAACAAACAGGTCAAGACAATTCAAGGATTTAATAATAATAATAATAACAATAATTCATATCATAGCATATGTGAAATTGAAACACAATACAAACAAGAAAGCACGGACAAAACCCTTCAAGTAACATCATTCTGATTGTTATTATAGCAGAAGTTTAAAAGCTTGAATTTTCTTCTTCTTCTTTTTCAACTTCGGCAAATAACTGGAATCACTACGATAGCAGAAGTTGAAAACACGCCCAAAAATAATTAAAAAAAAAAGAAATTAAATTATTGATGAAGCAGAGGAGAATCCTCCAGATTCCCTTTCACACGAATATTATCCCGTCCCAAAAAATACTTTTTTATTTAAAAAAAAAAGATAAAGCTCTTTTTGTGAAATTCATTTAATTAAAAAATAAAGAAAAATTCGGCAAGCCAGATAATTTGTAATTTTCTTTTTAAATTTTCCCCGAAAATTTTTTGTTCTACGAGAGTACTCCGATTTCCGAGTCTAAAGTCTAAACCATGACCAAAAAAAATTAGGTGAAGAGATCAGAGATTTTTTTTAAAAAAAAAATTAAAAGAAGAAGAAGAAAAAAGAACGTACCAGAATACCGTTAGCGAACCTAATGAGAACGGTGTAAACAAGAGCGAAAGCAGCGAGTTCTTTAGAACCGAGATGTCCAACGAACGCTTGGCTTATAACCTGGATCCCAAACGTGGAAGCTCTTGTGAATATGGCCGGCGCCGCCACTATCCACATCTTCTTGCTCTCATCCCACACCCTCTTAACTAGCGACAATCCCTCTTCCTCTTCTACTACTACTCCTCCTGAAGAAGGCACCAGCAGATTCTGCTTCAGATCACCTTCCGTTTTCATCTTCAGATTCTACTACTATACTACTACTCCGGCTATGATGTTAGTTTTTAATTAAGGTTTCGATGGTGATTAGAGTGGCGAATCGATGAACATGCAGAAAAAGAAGAACGTGAAGCGTTAGTGTTGTTTTGTTAGTTAAAGGGTTTTAACTTTGTGTGAGTGTTGCTTTGGCCGTAGCTGAGAGAGAGAGAGAGAGAGAGGAAGAAAAGAAAAGAATAAAAATGGGAAAGAAAAAAAGGAGAGTGGGAGAGAGCAGTGTGGATGGGAGAAATGAATGAGAATGAATTTAGTTTAGTTTATTTATAATGAATGAATTGAATAAAACGTGTTGGTGTAGTAGATGGATGGAGTGGCTTCTTTCCCTCTTACGTGGATCACCCAACTACCTCTTCTTCTTTTTCTTAATTTGGTTTATCGGTAACAATCACACACTAAACTGTAAACTAATTGAAACTAACTAGCTAGTTGTAAATGGCATCAAATATCAACAATGTCCATGACCTTTTTTTTTTTTTTTTTTTGTAATGAAAGAAGAAATACAAAGCAAGAAACAAGCTAAAAGTAAATTAGAGATTGCTCTTGCTGGAGAAGAACCATTAGATCATTCGATGGTTGATTCCAAACGAAGTAGTCATGCTGGTTTCTAGCAGCACACTTAGCCATTAGATCTGCCGCGTTATTTGCCGACCTCTGAATAAGGGTAACCTGGATTGTCCAATCTCGAATGGAGAGTGCTTTAATGTCCGATAATAAATCAAAGTGATCAACTGTTGGGCTAATGTCCCTGAGATGGATGAGATTAAGAGCTTCCAGATAGTCTGTTTCACAGATAACACTTCGAGAACCTTGATTCCAAGCCAGAGTAAGTCCATGCCAAATGGCCGTGAGTTCGCAGCGCACTATATTTGTATCATTGACACGACCAGAGCAGCCAATAATCCAAACCCCTTTATAATCTCTTATAAGGCAGCCAAAACCTGCAAGGTGACCATTCGCCAGTATACTACCATCACAATTAATCTTGACAAAAGAAATAGAAGATGGAGTCCAGTCTAAAGAAACCGTCAATGAGGAGGCGAAAGACACTTACGATATATTACTATATATTTCATCTTTTATATTTTAAAATGTAATTATTATCAATAATCAGAATAATTAATTTCACATAAAATTCACACTTTAAGCCATCGAATTTCAATTTAATTAAATATATCAAATTATTTAATATTATATAAAATTAATTCTATCTGAGTATTCACTTAATAATTAACATAATGACTAATTTGTTATGCATAAATAATTCAAAATGATAAAAAATAATCATTTAAAATAATAGAAAAAAATTATTTAAAATAGTAAAAAATAAATCATCTAAAATAAAAATATTAACTCAACAATGATTATAAATTAGATTAGAATATTGCTAGAAAGCCAATGTTAGGAAACTAATAATTAAATTATTATTCAAAATTTATATATATTATTATCTGTAACTCATATATTTAAGATTAAGTTATTATCCAAAATTTATATGAGTTATTATTTGTAATTATATGTTGGCTCCCTATTGATCTTAATGTATTGGCTCTCTAGTCTTTTTCATTAGGTTATTAACTTATTATTGATTAAAAAGTATTAATTATCGATACTTTCGGGTAAACAATACGTATATGGTTGATGGATGTATTATGCCAAGGACACTAGATGGTATGTATGTGTGTATGTGGTATGTATGTATGTATTAGAATTTTTAAACCCTATAATTATTTAAACATTAAAAATGTAAAGTACTATATGAAAAAAAAATTATTAGGTTAGACAAAATTGTTTATAGTAATAAATTAAATAATTTTGTCAAATATTTAAATACGTTTATTTGTCATTTAAATTGACTATATATTTAGTTTGTACATTAATTAGTTACAAATTTGTATAACTTTTTGTCCAAAAAATATTAGTAGAGTTTTTTTTATAATAATAATTAGATATTTGAGTGATTGAGAAAGGCCAATTCTTTTTTTTTTTTTTTATCAAAAATAGCAATTTCGAACTCAAAATAATAGAGAAGAGAATTCTAAAAAATATCATTTATGCTACGAAAAAATGTCAATTTTAAATTAGGAAGTTTTATGTAATTAAATAAAAGCTTAACTTAAATTGATATTTATAACGTAAGGAATGATGTAAAACAATTACCCAATTAAGAGGGAAAATGACGTAATAAAATTGGCTGCTAAAATGTGTCATCTTTGGTCAAGATTAAAGGGGAAAATACAAGTTTTGAACTAAAAAACATTGTTCATGCGTGGATTAATTGGTGACCATGTATTGGGCCCTTGTGGTTGATTAACTTCATTTTCATGCGTGGCATTTCTGACCATTTCTATATAATGAAAAAAGAAAAAAGAAACCTAGTGTATCTCCAACTTAAGAAGCTAGTGGAGTTTGATATAAACAAACACACGTCCAATATATATATAAACAAACAAAATATAATAGAATATTCTACCTCGATTCCCAACTCAGCTAATCATGAAAATTTTTTATTTAATATTTTATTTATTAAATAAATATATTTTTTTAAAAATTCGAAATACATTCTCTTACTAATCCCAGTACTTATAAAACAAACCAAAACTACACCAGTCTCAGTTTATATTTTTTTTGATCTGTTTTTCTAGTAAGAGAATGTATTTCGATCGGTTAATGTTTTTAGAAAATATTTATTTTATTTAAATAAAATAATTTTCTCAGCTAATCAGCCTACTCTTTTGTTATTATCATTATTTTAATAATAATTGTCCCCATTTCACTTTATATCAAAGATAATGTTTTGTCAATTTGTAAAAATAATCAACCTTATCCATCTTATTTTCATATATACATACACCGAACATTTTTTTTCCAGTAGGTTTATATGGTTTCACTAAACTTTAACTTAGTCTGAAAAAAAAAAATTAAACTTAGTCTTTTGTGATTTAACTTTTTTTTAAGCCAACCTCTTATGTCTGTGAAAAAATCAATCAAATTCTTGTAATTTAAAAATTCTATAATTCAGTTTTGTTATTTAAAAGTTTTATATACTACTAATAAAAAGTTGTAAAAGAAATGTATGACTAAACTAATATATTTACTCAATGGCGAAGCTAGCCTGTTTTTTAGAGGAGTTACATTTTTTAAGAGTTAAAAAATTGATTTTTTTTATAATTTTATCATATATTTTTAAATATTTTTTATCATTTTATAATAATATTAAGTGATTTAATAATATATTTATCAACTATAATACATATATATACAAATTAATTATTTATATAAAATGAGTTATGTTAAGTTTATATAAAAAATTAACTACTAAATTAGTTATCGATATAAAATACATTTTAACAATATCTATAAAATTATTTTATTTTAATAAAAAGGATCAAAATATAATTTTAGGAATGGGCTAAAGTCAAAATTATAAAGAATTTATTACTAGCTTTTTAAGCTTTGGATGGCTATTGCCCCTTCAACAACACCTAGCTTCGCTCCTGTACTCATTAAAAAATTATAAATCTTAAAATATTTTCTTTGAACATTATGAATGATAGTGTGAAACTCACTTATCCAAATAAGTTTTTTCAATTAAATTGGTCTAATTTCTATAAAAATATTTTCATTATATTTACTCACTCATCCAAATCTTATTATGTAGCTTAGTTAAACTCCAAAAATAAATTTGTATATATATAATATTTATCAATATTTAATCTAACCGAGATTACCCATTAGTGGTCACTCACCGCCAGCTTCCACCCAATTGTCCACCCCTTAACACGCTTTACCCACCGGTTGGTGCTTACTAATCACATGCAAGCATCATTGATTTTTTTTGCAAAGTAAAATTAAGGATTACAGGCAATAGCGAATGCTTTTTTAATTAACCATAAATTATGATAGTTAGTATGATTATTTTAAATTATTTATTCTCTAGTCGATAGTCTAAGACACGGTTTTGTTTTATGATAGGGATGACGACAAAGTCTTCACACTCACTCATTAAAAAACGTTCACAAGAGAAAAGTATAGGCACTCTTATAAAATATGATATATTCTCTTCTTCAATTTACGTGAAACTTTACAAAAAAAAACAAAAATTTAAATCAAAATTTAAACACCAATTCTTTCGTATTCTCATTATATATAGTATAAATAATGTTTTTGTACATATATAATTCAAAATTTAAATGTAAAATATGTTATATCTCTCGAACGAGAGGAAATAGATTAACAACATAATTCTATTATTGCTCTATCCAGTTTAAGATAAAACTACTTTGAGGGATACGATTTAGAATATAGGAAGGAAAGAAAGAAAACATCTACGAGAGAAAAAGAGAAACATAAAAGAGGGAAATAGAGAAGGAAAAACTTGATAAATTATCTGAATTAATTATGTCGGTTAAAATTATAAAAAATTAAGTGGGTTCAACTACTTACCTCAAAAGATAATTTAAAAAGTAAGAACTGATTCACACTTATAAAAATAATCATGCTCTCTATTCTTTATCTTAAGTAATGTGAGATTTTGATAAAAATTACCATGCATGTTTGTTGGGATTGATTAATGATTCATGTTTTGTCATTTTTATTACATTTTCTTAAATTCATAAAACAAATTAGATTATACTACGTACATTGATAATGAAATTCTAGTTAAGAGAGTTTATATATATGATCGGTTGAGATTATAACTTAGGTTGAGAGATATATAATTATAAGAAGACTAAGGAGCCAATATATTATGACGAATAGAGAGTCAATACATAATTACGGATAACTTATATAAATTTTAGATGATAATTTAATTATTGGCTCCCTAATGTCTCCCTAATATTAGTTCCGTAGCACTATTGATATAATTATTACCAGTAACATAAATTGTGTAAACGTACTCGTCTCAGATGGTGAAGATGTCAATTGTTATCTTTTGTTTGTGGCAGATAACGCGGTTCTGTACCCCTACTAGCGACAGTTTTAAACCGCGGTTAAACATATCGTGGCGGTTATTTCAGTAGAAGAATTCCTATCCTGTCGTTATCGCTGTCTGTCATGGAAAACTCGTTGAGGTAATCATGGTTCCCACTTGCCAGGTACTTTTTCAATTAGATCCAAGTCCCTGCTGCCCATAAAGACTCTGAGATCATACATGATGACCTTACTTTGTGACACTATATATACATATAGTCAATTCATTTATTACCAAATTTTAAGTTTTGTTTCCTAAATAATATAAATAGTGATTTTCTTAAAAGAAAAAATATTGATAATTAATAATTAATTAAACAATATTAATTAAATTTAAAACAAAAATAAAATAATAATTATAAATGAATTTAAATTTTTTATACTCTAGATTGATATTGACTATTTTTAATTTGTTATCTAGTATTATTTTATTTTAAAAAAGTTGGTTTAGATAATAACCATTTTATCTATTTATTAATATTATTTATTTTAAAATGTATGCATTATTTCTTTATTTTAAGTTTTTAACACTTAGTGTGATCTTATATCTATTAATCTATGATATTATTTTGGTTGAGATAATTTCTTACATAGCTTGCTATTAATTACTAGTTTCCTTAACCTCACTCACCATCTTAGTCGTCGGCGTCGCAATGAAAATAGTCTTTATCATTCTTTATGAGGATATATGTATATGTAGAAAGAAATAAAAAAATAGAAGGGAAAAAAAAGCCATGTGATGTTTCTGATTTGTAATTTATTTTATCGGTGCCCAAATGACTTTGCTTATTGTGTAAATGGAATTACTTGTATTTGTTGTAATATATTTACATGTAAGTGGTTTGAAAATTGTAGTAGAAACAAACATTATGATTTCTCTGTATGGCTTTATAAATTCATAGGTAGGTATATCTAAATTGATTTATTTCACAGATTAAAGCTTAATCATAAAATTACATCCTAAAAAAATACAATAACTATTATAATAAAATACAATACAAAATTCATTATTCATCCATTTAGTCAATTTTATGGTAAGAGGATTTTAGATTCACTTACAGAATTGCCTAATGCCTCACATTCAAATTGTTTTTTTTTTTTTTGGGCGTAATTGTTATTAATTACTTTCAATGAAAATCAATACCTTAAAAAGTTGACGTCTTTGAATAAATTTATATTAATATTATATTTTTAAAATTTGAATAATTACTGATACCGAATTTTTATATATATATATATATATATATATATATATATATATACTTACTTTTTCTTCTGACTTTTATCGATTATTATTATTATTATTATTATTAAAAAAAGACTAAAAGTCAATATATTATGATCAATAAAGAGTCAACACATAGTTACGAATGATAATTCATATAAATTTTGGATGATAACTTAATCTTGTATATATGAATTACGGATGATAACTCATATAAATTTTGGATAATAACTTAGTTGTTGGCTCCCTAATATGCTTTAACACATTATTCTAATTATTATTATTATTAGAAGAAGAAATATTAATGGTCGCCCCACTTCTTTTAAATGGTTCATGACCCACTCTATATGTACCACATTGCAATATTAAAGAGTTAAAGACAAACTATTACGCGTCAAAAAAAAAAAAAAAACTATTGTAAATTTGTAATAAATAATGTGAATAAAATACTGTTTTAGACTTTTAGTAAATACATTAAAATGACTATTTTTATTTTTAATACATATGTTAAATTCTAGTTTTATTCTTAACATTTGAAATTTATTTTATTTTTGTTATTTATTTAAATATTAAATTTTTTTCCCTGGAATATCCTTTTACTCTATTATATTATTTTTTTTTATTGGAAAGCGGGTCAGAGACCCATTATATTATATATCTTCTTTATTTATTTTTCTTCTACTACATTACAATCATCATTATGGCTGCTATAATTTCGCTATCTAGAAGAAAATAAATAAATTCTCTTAACAAGAAGCGATTTCATAGTACTATTTTTCGGATAATCTATTTTTATTATTTCGACGATATATTTTTTGTTATTTTGAATGATTTATTTAGTTAATTTTTATTATTTTAAATAGTTAATTTTTTTATTTTGCATGATCAATTTTCACAAAATTTTTATATATTATATTTTTTTCATATAAATTGACTGTTGATTAATATTTTATTAATTATTTAGTATTATTCATAAATTAAAACTTAGTCATAAATTTTCTTGATTTTTCCTTTACCAAATTATTTTTTGTTTATTGACCAAATTTATTTTGATTATATAATATTTTAAATAAAATTATTATATTATTTTATATATATATCTGCAGGTAAAGCTGGCGAGATAAGCATAGCCCACAAAATTAAAGAAAACACATACATTAAAACGATGATGCTGCACTGTAATGATTTCATACCAATAAATAGATGGAAAATAACATATAACTAAAAGCCACAAATAATTGTAACCGAAAAGAAAAAAAAGGGCCACAAATAATGAATATCATTGTTCTCTTTTGTGATTTGGCGTTCAATGGACAAGATAAATTAATACAACGTTGATATACAAAGCCAAAGAATTTTTAATTGTATTAGAATTATTTGTGAAGTAGTTGCATGAAATACAAAGGGAAGAGAACAAGTCAAACGCAACTCATAGATTCCGATCGACGTAACAGGCCAAGTCTACCACGTATCTAACAAATTAGAACACCACGTATAGAAATGAAGTTATACGTACATACTACATAATGGTTAAGTAGATACATTTTGTTTTTCCCCTTTTCCCTGATATTATGGACATAATAGAGATACATCTATCTTGTTGCGTTTTTTTTTTTTTTCCTAAAGTAATAAATTTAAATTAACATTTATAATTTTACGTAAATAATATTCATAAATATATATTTATAATATTTAATATTATATATGTAATTTAATAATAATTAATAAATTAAAATAAAAAAGCATAATTATGACGAAAAAGTTATTATTATTAAATGTTTTTCTTTTTTTAGAATAAAAAAACTTTACCTAAAATATACTATTCTAAATTATTCTTATAGTTTTACTATATATTAAAAGCTATTAATTGAGTATATATATATATAATATTTTAATTTTGTAATTAAATTATTGTTATATTCCTAAATTGAAGATACTCATAATAGTTTTAATATTTTTGAAATAGAAATTAAGGATCTAATTATAAAATTAAAAATATATAATATATTAGAATACAATTAAAATTAAAGTTTTTAAGATATAAAAATTTAATTATAAATTTTGTGAAATTACAGAGACTAAGCAATTGAACCATATTGTTTTTTAGACCTGTTTTTTTTTTTAGTTACTCTAAGTTATATACAAATTATCTTAAAATTTATCTCAACGCACGACAATATTTAAATTTATGTTTTCTTTTTCCTTTTCTTTTCATCTTCAAACGTTTTTATTTGTCCCCAATGTCTAAATCTCGTATATCAGAATAGTAACAAAACATTAGGACTTTTAATAAGGTAAAATATTAAATTTTCTTATATGTCTCATATTTGCTTAATGGTAAAGTTTTACGCCGTATTATGCTTGATTAATATGAAACTCTTATATTTTGGTGAAATCTTAGTTTAAAGCATTAAAAAGTTTTTAATTCTTAGCTCGCAAGGTTAGGAGAAAATAAAGATCGTACTAAAGTTACTATGAGTTATGACTAATAATATCATCCATAACTAAAGAAAAATTCTATTTAATTTATACACCAACAAACATTTATGTATGTTTAGATACTTTCTGTTCCTTTCCTTTTCTTAGTTTTATGATTTTATCTTTTCTTATTTAAAATTAGTAGGAAAAGTTAAAAAATTCAACTTAAAAAACAAGTTAGATTAAGTAAAACAAAAAGCGAGTACAAATAATCTTATTTAATTTATTGTCAAAGGCTAAAGGGTGTACAGGAGGTTATATATAAAAGTCATAATAAAATCAAACTATAGTACCATTGGAAAATTAATGCCATAAAAAGAAAAAAAAAGAATAGTGTTACGGCTGTACTTATGCAAATCAAATTAAATTGTCTTAGCAAACAATGTGGATTTTGAAGGTACCTAATCACTAATGTGGTACGGCTATGTGTTTTTTTTTATCATTTTAGTTTTTTTAATTAATAATTCGTTAGTCACTATTAATTAAATTAAAAATAAAAATAAAATAATAATTATAAATGAATTGTATTTTTTTTTCTTATTTTACTGAATGACATTGCCTAAATTTTCATCAATTATTTTATTATTGTGAAGAAATTTGAAAAAAGAAACTATTTGTTATCGAATTAATTAAAATGAAAAATAAATCTATAACTATAAGAAAATAAGAAATACTTGATAAAATTTCACAAGTCCACAGTCTAGTGTGATCGAGATATTGTAGCTGGGTTCTTCGTTGACACCCACAATAATAAAATCTGATCATAATATACCTTTCAATGCAAGTAGCTCTACCTAGCTAATAATGTTGTTGGGTTCTTCATTCTCTTCCACTATAGTCCATTTGTTCACATGATTTCGAGCTATCTCTACCTGCAAAAATCCCAATTATATGACTTATTGGTAAATGTCACAATAATATATGAATCTAACAAATTAAATGGTAAATGAATTATGTACCTGCTTGTCCCAATCTGTTTTAATTGTGATTGTAATAAGCACTATCGTTTGGACAAGTGTTCCAAACAACATTCCGATCCAAATACCCTGCATCAACCAAATTAATAATTATATAATTATTTGATATAAAATATTTAAAAAATAATGTGTTAGTTTTATGATATTTTCTTCATTCTTCTCAAATTATTTGCCATTTAAAAACCTTAATATGTTTGAAACTAAAAACTTATTTAAAAATAAACGTATTTCAACGATTCTATTTGCACACTAAAATCACCTATCAATATATAATATGTATTGAAATACAAAATATACACTAAAAATGAATTAAACAACACATACATTTTATATTTTAAAATGTATTATATTTGGTGATTAATTTTGATGGCTCATTTTAATGTATACCTAGCAAAAACCCGACATATTTACATTTAGATACATAAAAGTTTGAATGTATGTATCTATTATAATAATAATAGATAATAGATAATTTAAATTTTTTTTACCTTGATTTTTTTTTTTTGGTGACTTTTTTTACCTTGATTTTGAAATGGAGAAAATTAGCAAGCACGACTCCAACAGGAATACCAATAAGGTAATAGCAACCAATGTTGACATATGCTACAACACTCTGCCACCCAGCTCCAACAGAAACTCCTGTTTCGTAATTTCAATATTCAGTCTCTCAAACATTCAAACAAAAACAACGACAACACCTGTTAACAAGATACAGCTAAATAATTTGGGTACCACTGTCTACCCAATTCCCTCCTCAATAGTCATACTCAATAATAGGTGAGTTTTTTTTTTTTTTTTTTTTTTTTTTTTTTTTTTTTTTTTTTTTTT
>JASCZI010090941.1:0-11223 GCA_036250425.1 Stylosanthes scabra
TCTATATATATATATATATATATATATATATATATATATATATATATATATATATATATATATAATTTTTTACTATTCATCTAATATTTTATTATTTTTGGTTACTATGCCTATTCATTATTATATTATTATAGTTACTATGCGGCGCTATTCATTATATCGAACCTTAGTGCGTGTATCATTTCAGCATGATATTGACATTAAAAAAATTTCTAATTGTATAGACTAAGTCACACATATAATATTACCTTATTTTAGCAACTAAAATAAAATAAATTATATTTTGGATAATTATTTTGGATGTTACAATTCTACCCATCTTTTTATGAATTTTGTCCCCAAAACTCATTTAAGTCGGATGGTAAAAGTTTGGGTAGAACTTTTTCATTTCATCTTCTAGTTCCCATGTTGTTTCTTCCTTTGATAACCCTTTCCAAACCACTTTAACTAAATGAATTTCTTTTCCTCTTAAAGTTTTAACAGATCTATCAATAATTTGAATATGTGTAGTTTCACATGTCAAATCATCTTTTATTTGCATTGCATCATATGATATGATATGTGACAGGTCAAAGCAATACTTTCAGAGTTGAGAAATATGAAAGACATTATGGAGGTTGGAAAGGTTTGGGGGAAGTGCAAGTTGGTAAGCAACGGGCCCAACTCTTTTAAGAATATGAAATGGACCAATGAATTTGGGATGTAACTTCTTTGATTTAAGGGCTCTACCAATACTAGTAGTAGGAGTAACTTTGAGAAAAACATGTTCTCCTTCTTTAAATTCTAGAGGTCTTATTCTCTTATCAGTATAACTCTTTTGTCTACTTTGAGCAGTGAGTAGCTTGTTTTTTATGAACCTGATTTTCTCTGTGGTTTGCTGTACAATATCAGGTCCTAACAAACTTTTCTCACCTGCCTCAAACCAGCACAAAGGAGACCTACACTTTCTACCATATAGAGCTTCAAATGGTGCCATTCCAATGCTGGAATGATAACTATTGTTATAAGCAAACTCTATTAATGGTAGATGAGTATCCCAGCTTCCTTGTAATTCTAAAACACAGGCCCTAAGCATGTCTTCTAAGGTTTGAATTGTTCTCTCAGTTTGACCATCTGTTTGTGGGTGATAGGCTGTACTAAAACGAAGTTTAGTACCCAAGGCATCTTGAAGAGCTACCCAAAACTTTGAAGTAAATCTAGGATCTCTATCGGACACTATACTAGTTGGTATTCCATGCAATCTTATGATTTCATGGATGCAAGCTTGTGCTAACCGGTATAGTGGCCAATTAATCCTTATTGGTAAAATGTGGGTAGACTTGGTCAGCCTGTCGACTATTACCCATGCAGCGTCAAAACCGGAGGGTGTCCTAGGTAATCCTACGACAAAATTCATAGATATACTATCCCATTTCCATTCTGGGATTTCTAAAGGCTGTAGTAATCCTGCAGGTTTTTGATGTTCTATCTTAACCCTTTGACAAGTGAGGCACCTAGAGACAAAGTCAGCTATAGATCTTTTCATTCCCTTCCACCAAAAACTTATTCTGAGATCATGATACATCTTAGTTGCACCAGGAAGCATCGTGAACCTACTACAATGTGCTTCTGACAATATTTGATTTCTCAATTCTTTATTGTCAGGAACACATAACCTTCCTTCATACAATACTATACCCTTTTCATCAAGACGAAAATGATCAATTTCTTCTTTTAAAAGTTTATTTTTGAGAGGTATAAGAAATTGGTAATTCTCTTGAGCTATTCTCACTTGTTTTCTAAGGTTGGACTCAATCCTAACCTCACTAGCACACAGACGATAAGGTTGTAAAGACACTGGAAGTTTCAAGCCTCTAAATTCTTCTAACAACTTATACTCCTTTATCATAAGTGCTGACATGTGTAAAGATTTTCTACTTAAAGCATCAGCTACAACATTGGCCTTACCAACATGATACTTTAGTTCAAAATCATAATCCTTAGGAATTCTATCCATCGCCTTTGTCTCATATTCAACTCTTTTTGGTCAAACAAATATTTCAAACTCTTATGGTCACTAAACACTTCAAACTTTACTCCATACAAGAAATGCCTCCAAATCTTTAAGGCAAAAACAACGGCTGCTAACTCTAAGTCATGGGTCGGATAGTTTTCCTCATGGGACCTAAGCTACCTAGATGCATATGCCACAACTCTTCCTTGTTGCATGAGAACACAACCTAGACCTTTCTTAGACGCATCACAATATACTACAAAACTTTGTTGAGGATCAGGGATTATTAAGACGGGAGAAGATCTAAGTCTATGTTTTAATTCTTGAAAACTGCCTTCACAACTTGAATTCCATTCAAAGGGTTGATTCTTCCTAGTCAACCTGGTTAAAGGTAAGGCTAGTTGAGAAAATCCTTTAATGAACCGTCTATAATAACCGGCTAATCCCAAGAAACTCCTAATCTCAATGATGGACTTTGGTCTTTCCTAATGTAATACTGCTTCAACTTTACTAGGATCAACTGAGATACCATCTCCTGAAATCACATGACCTAAAAACTTAACCTGATTTAACCAAAACTCACACTTCTCAAGCTTAGCATACAACTGTTTTTCCTCCAGGATTTGTAATACTATTCTGAGATGTTGCTCATGTTCTTCTTCAGTCTTAAGAGTAAATAAGAATATCATCTATAAAGACTACTACAAACTGATCCAAATATGGCTTGAATATCTTGTTCATATAATCCATAAAAACTGCAGAAGCATTAGTTAGTCCAAAAGGCATAACAAGATATTCATAATGACCATATCTAGTTCTAAAAGCAGTCTTTGGGATGTCTTCTTGCTTCACTCTAATCTGATGATAACCAGACCTTAAATCTATTTTGGAGAAAACTGAAGCACCTAACAACTGATCTAACAAGTCATCTATCCTAGGCAACAGATATTTATTTTTAATGGTGACCTTATTTAATTGTCTATAATCTACACACAACCTCATACTACCATCCTTTTTCTTGACAAACATAACTGGTGCACCCCAGGAGACACACTTGGCCTAATGAATCCTTTAGTTAAAAGATCTTCAAGTTGTTTCTTAAGCCCAGTTAACTCTAAAGGAGACATTCTATAAGGTGCAAAGGATAGAGGACCTGTTCCTGGAATAAGATCGATAGAAAATTCAACCTCTCTTTCAGGTGGCAGGTTCACTATATCTTTTGGAAATACTGCTGGGAACTCTTTTACTATAGGTATGCTGTTTGTATTTTGTTTGACTTCTGATTTTAAAGAACGGAGAAGAAATTCAGGAACTTTCTTATAAAAACACTCCTCTACTTGAATGGTATTAAAGTGTAACGGTTTGGTGGCTTTTTGACAAGGATTATCAGAAAATAGGACAAGTTTCTTGCAATAGTCTAAAAGAATACCATTACTAGATAACCAATCCATTCCAATGATGACATCAATGTCTTTTAGAGGCAAGCAGACAAGGTTAATAACAAATGGTTTTTCTTCAATGGTTATCGGACAATTTAAGCAAGCATGGTACTTGTAACCTTTTCTCCCGTAGGAGTTGAAACAAACAAATTGAAGGGTAAAAGAGTTTTGGAAAGATTGAATTTTTTCACACAGTCAATGGATATAAAGGAATATGTAGCACCCGTATCATATAATGCAATTAAAAGATGATTATTCAAGAAATATTTACCTTTTATCATATTAGGAGAATCAGTTACTTTTCCTCCATTAAAAGAAAATACTCTTCCTTTAATTTGTGGCTTGGTAATTGGGTTTTTCACAGGCTATGAAGTGTTGCAGTTATTTGCGTAGTGTCCGGGTTTGCCACATCGAAAGCACATATTCTGACTAGCATAACATGGCTTTGAACCATGAAGTTTACCACACTTGGTGCATGGGGCTGAGGGTTCCTTTGAAAATGTTCATTTGTTGCTCCCCTGATTAGGTCCATTTTAAAAGTGATTTTTCTTTTGTGTTTCAACACCTCTCTTTCTCTTAAAAAAGGATTGTCTTTCCCTCTCAAACTCGGCTTCTAGAAAAGTTTTCTATGCAATTCTAGCTTTGTTAACTAGAAGGTTATAATCTTTTATTTCTAAGGTGGCTACCTTCTCCTTAATCTCCAGTCTCAAACCTAACTCAAACTGAGTGGCTTTCCACTGACTATCGGGGTGATGTTTAAGGAATATTGAAAATTTAGAAAGTTCTTCAAATTTGTCAACATATTTTCCGATAGTCATACTTCCCTGTTTAAGCTGCATGAACTCATTTTCTTTTTCTTTCTTTACACTGTCAGGGAGGTATTTATCGAAAAATGTTGTTTGAAAAACTTCCCAAGTAATCTCAGTTCCTCTTGCTTCTAACAGACTCTTCGCACCTCTCCACCAGTGTTCAGCTTCTCCTTCTAACATAAAGGTAGCAAATGTCACTTTTTGGGAATCTAAGCAGTCCATTGCATTAAAAATCTTTTCTAGCTTCTCAATCCAGCGTTGGGCTACGACTGGATCATATTTGCCGTGAAAAGAGGATGGTGTGTTTTTCTTAAACTCTGACAATCTGTGGTAGTTTGGATTGGCAGGTGGTTTCTTAGCATTGGTATCACTACCCTCCCCATTTTGGTGTCCATTCCTAATTTGCTCGAGAAACTCCTTATTTGATTCGGATTGACATCGAACGGTGTCGGCCAAATCTTTGATGGCTCCCAAAATACTCGTCAACGTGTCAGTTGACATGCTCAACGCATTTGAAATTCCTTCTCTTTGTGCTACCATATAGTTCTAAAATAATCCAACATTGAGTTGATCAGGCTCAATATTAGTGTACTATAAAGCATGCATCAAGAATAAGAAATACAAGATATATGTTACTCATATGGATGATTAAGACACTCAAATTCTAGATGAATGAATTTTTATTCGTTCCCAAGGTGGGGGTATAGTTTGAAATAACCCGGATCACCCTTTTTGTGGATACTAACCGCTTTTGGTTATAATTTTGACGATAAAAAAAATTCGTCAAAATATTCACAATAAAGGGTACCGTTCTGATACCATAATATGTAACACCCATTTTTGGAACTAAAAATTCATTACATAAGCTGATAATTTGACTATACTTTTGTACAAATACAATCAACTATTACAAACATATGGCTGTCGCTAAACAATGCACAAAAAAACAAATATTCTACAGGTTATTTATATATAATCCTGTAGAATCAGCACACACAAATACATATATAGTTTGCCTTCCACTGGTCCCTTACAGAGATGAATCTAAAACCACACAAATACATAGATATAGTGAGAATTTAAAATTCTCAGTAGATAATAAAAATCTTATTTGGTGATTTTAGCCGCTCGTCACGGAAAATATCGTGGCTATCAGAGTTATATAAAATAATGATGTATGCAATGCAAATGTCTTAATTTATTTATCTTTTCACTTTTCTTTATCTGCTTGTCTCACTCATCATAGGCCTCTTAGGGAATTCCCAACTTTTGGTGGATCTCATAACATCATGACAACAAAGCAGAATTTACGACATGCCAATTAAGACATCTTGTCTTCTTATCAATTGGTAGCCAAGTCTTAAACAATTATTTTCTTACCCGCTATGCCAAGTAGGGATGATAGGCACACTAGCCTCCCACACTCACCTCAGCTTACGGGTTTAAACTATCATATAAATTATTTTAACATTCACGAAATATATAATGATAGCAATAATATTAACAGTATTAATCATTACTATAATAATAATAATAATAATAATAATAATAATAATAATAATAATAATAATACAGTAATTATGATATTCATATGAAATATTATTTATATTAATATTTATAATAATCAGAATAATAATATTAACATTAACAATAGTGATAATAATATTATTTATATTAATTTTAATAATAGTAATTATATTGATCATAATAGTACTTATAATAATAATTATAATCATGTTTATATTATAATAGTATTAATAATATTACTCATAATAATAATAATATTTATAATAATAGAAATAATAATGGTAATAATAACAACAATATTAAACAAACCAGGCGATAGTCCGCACTAGTCCAAAATAATATAATATTGATAATGCAAGAATAATAATATCAATAATATAGGATAGCCAGGAGGTAAAAGATAAAATATCTACCTTAAATTTTCTACTTCTTCTTCTACCTTTCTGTTCTTCTATTTCTATTTATTTTTTTATTTTTATTTTTTTTATTTATTTTCTTTCTCCTTTTTTTCTTTCTTTCTTCCTTCCTCACTTTCTCTCTCTCCTCTCTTCTCACGCAGCCTCCCCCTCTCCATATATATATATATATATATATATATATAAATATAAAATTTTTTAGTATATATTAATCTAATATTTTATTATTTTTAGTTACTATGCCTATTCATTATTATATTATTATAGTTACTATGCGGCACTATTCATTGCCCACGGTTTGTCCCTCTTTTTTTTTTAAACTTCATTATATCGAACCTTATTGCGTGTATCATTTCAGCATGATATTGACATTAAAAAAATTCCTAATTGTATAGACTAATCACACACATAATATTACCTTATTTTAGCAACTAATATATAATAAAATAAATTTTATTTTGGACAATTATTTTGGATGTTACAGGATCGTTATCCCCAGACTCATTGGCAAAGGTCCTCAACTCGGAGGTCTCGTCGATGGAGTGGGACTCAAGAACGAGACCACACTTGGAGCAGACGGTGTCACCTGCGGAGTGGTCGAAAACCACCTCCGTTTGCCGCTTGCAGTCGGAGCAAAACGCATCAGACATGTTATCGTTTAGGGTTCTCTCTCTCTCTATAAAAACCGTTTATATCTTTCTCCCTCTCCTTTGTGATCTAGGGTTTTATGGTGCTTGTGTTAAAGATTGATTTTAATGTTTCGCACTGTGATTATGTTGATTTGGAGTTTCAATTCGAGATGGAAGAGGTTATCTTGTTTCTTTATTACCAATTTATTTTTGTTAACCGTTATGTATATTGAAGTTCTGGCTTCGACGAAGAACGAAAGGAGGAGAACAAAAGGAGAGGAAGAGAAAGGAAAAAGGAAATTGTTTTGCAGCAACTGTGAAAATTGTGGTGTGTTTGGTATTTATAGAGAAAAAAGGGGAATGAGTGCGGTTAGGGTGAATGAAAAAAGAAAGAATAATATTTTATTTTTTCAGTTCTGCTCCGTTAACAAGTAAACATGTAAAACATGCTTTCCTATTTCACTCTCAACATGGCGTGTGAAATACTCGGCCACAAACTCTCATTCTCTCAAGTGAAACCAAAAAACCACCCACGCAGGCTTGCATGCACACAATGCTACTACTGTTGTGGATTTTTCTTCTTCTTCTTCTTCTTCTTCTTCTTCTTCTTCTTCTTCTTCTCTCTATTCTCCTCCTCTATCATCGCCTCCACCTCCACCTCTACCTTCCTCTCCGCCTCCACCTCCATCTCTGCCCTGTCTCCACCTCCATCTCCGCCCTACCTCCATCTCTGCCTCCATTTTGTACTCCGCCTTCAATTAATACTACGTATCTGCATCCGCCTCCGCCTTCACTTCGTACTTCGCCTCTTTCTTTTCTTCTTCCTCATTCTCCTTCTTCTTTTATGTTACGTTATTGATGTTGTTGTTGTTGTTCTTCAACATATAAGATGTACAAACATAATTTTAAATCAATTTGAGCAGAATTTAAAAAAGCGTTGAGCAGAATCCTAAATCAATATGAGCAGAATCCTAGATACTTAAAACTAAAACCTAAATCAAGTGAATCTAAATCAAGTTCAAACCACAAAGAAATTCACACATAAATTTAACATTTAAGAAACACAAACATAATCCTAAATCAATATGAGTAGCATTTCAATATATCACGAACATATACAATTGGACATACCCCTGACAACAATTTGAGCATAATTTAAAAATGCGATGAGCAGAATCCTAAATCAATATGAGCAGAATCCTAGATACTCAAAACCAAAACTTAAATCAAGTGAATCCAAATCAAGTTCAAAACACAAAGAAACTCACACATAAATTCAACATTTAAGATATACTAACAGAATTCTAAATCAATTTGAGCAGCATTTCAATATATCACGAACATATACAATTGAACATACCCCTGAAACAATTTGAGCAGAATTTAGAAAAGAGTTGAGCAGAATCCTAAATTAATATGAGCAGAATTCTAGATACTCAGAACCAAAATCTAAATCAAGTGAATCTAAATCAAGTTCAAACCACAAAGAAACTCACACATAAAATCAACATTTAGGAAACACAAACAGAATCCTAAATCAATATGAGCAGCATTTCAATATATCACGAACATATACAGTTGGACATACCCCTGAAACAATTTGAGTAGAATTTAAAAATGCATTGAGCAGAATCCTAGATACTCAAAACCAAAACCTAAATCAAGTGAATCTAAATCAAGTTCAAACCACAAAAAAACTCACACATAAATTCAACATTTAAGAAACACAAACAGAATCCTAAATCAATTTGAGTAGCATTTTAATATATCACGAACATATATAATTGGACATACCCCTGAAACAATTTGAGCAAAATTTAAAAATGCGTTGAGCAGAATCCTAAATCAATTTGAGTAAAATCCAATAACAAGAACAATAACTACAAGAACAGAGCCAGAATTGAACCTAAAAATAAACAATCCAACAACAACAAAAACTGAAAAGAACAGAGCAACAATTGAATAGATAATATAGACTGAATGAACAAAATTTATGGAACAAATGAACTAGAAAAATTTACAGAAAATAAAATAAAGAATTGCTCGTCCAAGTTAAAACTAATTCAGGATTTACAATCAAACAACATGAATGAAGAATTTACATAATGAAATAAACCTCAGAAAAACAATCAAATAGCAAGAACAATAAGAGTATTCAAATAAATCAAAACCTAAAAAACACATAAACACATTCATAATTTATGAATCTCCAATTGCTCTATTGCAGAAGAAGAATAAGAAGAAGAAGAGAAGGAAGAGGAAGAGGAAAAGGAAGAGGAAGAGGAAGAAGGAAGAAGAAAAGAGGAAGAGGAAGAGGAAGAAGAAGAAAACGATGGAAGAAAAAAGAAGAAGAAGAAGGAGGAAGAAGATCAGTAGGAGGAGGAGGAAGAAGATCAGCAGGAGGAGGAGGAAGAAGAAGAAACGCGTTTCACGAGATGAAATATTTTTTGGGGGCGTGAAAAGAAGTGTATGGTTAGAGTGTGTTTTGCATGTTTATGTGTTCCTCTATAATTACTGTTATTTTTTTAATTGTGTTTGCGTGTGTGTATGCGTATGACAGATTGCTAAGTAAAAAAAATGTCGTATGGTTATTCTTTTGTTTTTAATTAATTGTAAAATATAAGAATAATAAATAAAGAAAGTAAAATATATGATATAGGAATGTGTACCGAGTAAAAATTATTAACAATTCATCATTAAAAAAAGTCTCCAAAGTTCAAAGATTAAGGAGTTAGTGGAGCCAAAACCATAACCTCCTCCTTTTCTGTCTGTCCCACGACTCCCACCCCCACTTTCACCTATGCACATATGTCGCTGACACCCACGCAGTCAACACCTCTTCTTCTTCTTCTTCTTCTTTTTCTTCTTCTTCTTCCTCCTCCTCCTCCTCCTCACCTTCTCCCGCCATCGCCACCCGCCACCGTGGCGTCTTCTTCACCCACCCACGACATCACCCACGCAATCAGCACTGCCTCTTCTTCTTCTTCCTCGCCTTCTCTTGCCACTGCCACCTGATGGGATAATCGGCAAGTATACCGAATCGTACAAGTAATACCACGGTGAAGTGGATATCGTTCCCACGAGGAATAAAGGACCAAGTAATACTATCCTTTAATTATACTAAGCAGATTCGAATAAAACTTGAGAGAATGTTGATGTATGGAACACGAAAATATGAGCAAAGAATGCAGAAAATTTACTTGAGGAAAAATCAGTGGAATGAAATGTTAAGAGTTTTGGAGATGTTTTTCCCTTGAGGGCCAATGTATACATTCAATCACAATTCTAAGGTTTTAGAAATCAAAGCACAACGAATCTAGAGTAACTAAATCCTAATCTCTTAGTAATTCAGTTTCCAATTACCTAATCAAAAGCTAATCTCTTAGTCAATTAATCAAATAATTAGATGAAACCCTAAATCAGATTCTAATCCTTATGAGTCTCAAAAGTGATCCTAGATTAGATTATATGTCACTATATCCAAACTAGTTCTAATCCAATTTTAACCCACAGAACTTTAGTTGCATAACAATTAGCTTGACTATCTCTAGTTAGACCTAATCATTATGTGATTCAATTTCCAGCTAGCATAAACTAATAGATCTCTCAATCTTATTAACTTAGCCCTAGACAAGTATAGAACATCTCTCATTGATTCTAAACTATTGGGATGAAGAATGGAAAATTAAATCATGCATAGAAGATAACTGAATATACCTCATTGAATTGATAATTGAATGTACAAAAGAGACTACCTCATGATGGGTGAACAGAGCTCCTCACCCTTAACAATGGAGTAGTTTAGCCTTGCATGATAAAAACTAGATCTAAGAATAATGGAAAACGTCTATGCTGAAGTTTTTAACCCTAGTGGTTAAGTTACTTCTTATACCTATCCTAATTAAAGTTTTAAATTCAAATTACAATCTAATCTAATCCTAATCTAATCCTAATCTTATCTCTTTATGGTTACAACTCCTTATCTTCTTCTCTTGAGTCTTCAATCAATCATATCTTTTAATCTTCCAATTAAACCCTTGATTAATGAGTGGAATTGATGCCTAATGACTTGGATTGGATTGGCAATTGAGAGAATTACTGGAAGTGAGTTTTGGCTCCCACGTATAGCGTGCACTACTACTCACGTATAACGTGGGAGTTTTGCCAATTCTTGCCTCTTTGTTTCCTAGCCTCACGTACGACGCCATATACACACGTATAACGTGTGAGTTCTGTCTCAAAATGACTTCTTGGACGCCAATACTCACGTATGACGTGGGGAGAGCCACGTCCACGTTATACGTGGCTCTCTGCCAATTTCAGCTTCTTTGTGCTAATTACCCACGTATGACGCCAGACCTTCACGTATTACGTCCACTCTCTGTCCAAGTTGGCTTTTGACATTTTAAT
>JASCZI010090941.1:28462-49451 GCA_036250425.1 Stylosanthes scabra
TTTGCGAGTCGATTCGATTTCTTTGATTAAAGATGATAAGATTTTTAAGTACAAGGAATCGATTCAGAGTCCTTTCAAACGTTTTACAAGGTTTTGTTAAGGGATTCGAGTCGCCTCGGATCATTCCAGAATCGATTTGAAATCCCCAGAGACCAATGGTCCGGTGCCAAGCCACAAGGAATCGATTCTCCCCATTCCAGAATCGATTCGGCTCTTACTAAAAAATCAAGAAAAGGTGTTTAAGGCATTTCTAAAGGAGATTAAAGATTTAATTTCACTTCCTAGTCCACATGTGAATATTTTTATGAAAGGGTAACCCCTATGTGACATTTTGTGAGATGAAGTGAAAGAGATGATGATAATGATTGATGATTATGATGAACCCCAGAGAGATGGTGGGAAGGTGAGATGCCTTATCCCTGTTTTCCTCCTGGTGGTGTGGATGAATCCCTCTGAGTCCTTGAGAGATGGGAGGAGGTGGCAAGAGGCCCCTTAGCTCTGTGGTCCTTCTGGGATATAAGCTCGATGCCAGAGATAGTTGGGAACGCGAGAGAGATGCTTTAGCCTTGTTTTCCTCCTGGGTGTGCTTTCAGAGAGACGGTCCTTTGGTTAGCTACCGGACCAGGTCGGGTTGGCCTTATAACCGATCTAATGAGCTCATTGGCCGTAGGGACAGGCATGCATCATATGCATTTGTGTGACATTGCTTGGGTGTGCCTACTTGTTTATGTTGTTTGTAATTGCTACCTGATTCCTGTGCGTGCGTGTTTGTATGTATGTGATTGCTTGTGCTTGTGTGCGTGTATGTGTGGATTAGAAGGGATAAGAGATGTATAGAGAACGGAGTAAAGAACTAGAAGGACAGATATGGGGATGACCAATGTAGAGATAGAGCTCTGGGGTAATTGAGAGAAATAAATAATGAGGATGAAAAGAGAATACTATTGCACTAGATCACTGGGATGGAATTATGAGAGTTGTATGCCATGTGCGTGAGGAATGTAAAACCCGAGTGACGAGTAGGATTGCCTCGTGTGATCCTGCTAGATTATTTATTGTAGTTTTGGCGCTTTATCCGTACTGAGAATCCATGGGTTGGGGATTCTCATTCCGTATATATTATCAGGCTTTTCAGGTACAGGTTCAAGCTTGGAAAGTCGGCGAAGTGTTCCTCCGGATTCTTCGAGTCTAGTATCTCCACAAGTTCAAGTCTTCCGCTGTGGTTGTATGGAGAACTAGGAGTGTATATCTACTATTTAGATAAGGGTTTGTATTTCATAGGCGAACCTAAGCTTCGCAGGTTCCGTTGTGTTTAGCGTCGAACCATTTGCTATGTATATATATGTAAGTATATTTTGTACACTTGAGTTTTGTACTGTGGTCGTCGGCTCTATTTTGTATATGAGAAACCTATTTCAAGTGTTTAACTAGTTCAATTTCAAACGATTTTCGAATTCTATAATATTTACTAGTAGATGAGCGTCCGTAGTACTTCGATATTGGTTAAACATGTCCGCGGCATGCTAGCTGATATTGGGGTGTTACAGATCCCCTGCTTGCCCATTGCATGAGCTGATCCAATATGTTGCTTCGGAAGGTAAAAAGAACATGTAAAAATGAGTCGAACTGGAAGTTGAACCCACCATGAAATAAAATAAAAAAGACTCGAACCGGAAAATAAAAACTGACTTACAGCAAATTTGTTCATCTCAGTTCTTTCTGGTGAAGGGGACTGCACATTTTTCAAGTCCAATACAAAGAGATGCTTCTTCTCCACATCCAGAACATACAGCCACCAATGTTCGTAGCACAGAACGGGAGCAAACAGCTACATGGGTAATAAACAACATGTTTCAAAGTTAATAGAAAAAATGAACCAGAAAAAATACCCACAGTCGAACCGGAAAAAACTTACGAATCTATGGGTCTGCAATCTATCCTTTTCCATATAGCCCAAGTACTCATCAATGTTTAGGAGCATGTTGATCTCATGTGGCTTCCTTGACTTAGGGTCCTTCCACCTGTGCTCATACTTCTCAAACATCCTTTGCTGAATGGGATACCCGAACCGGAAATGTAAGTTAAGGCGAATAATATTTTATGTGGAATAGTGGTAATTTAATTTAAAAAGGAGTTCGAAGTTCATACCAATAATTCTGATGGAACACAGTATATTAAATTCTGATATCGTTCCCCAGGTGTCCTGTTTAGAAGGTGGCACATGATGCTGACAACTTGGATATCAACGTATTTTGTTGGTTGCATTGATTTGAACTGATATCTCAAAGCATCCAGCGGTTTGTCCCCCTTGAGTTTGAAAACTGGCAGCCATTTAATATCCCCCTTAGGTACTGTGCCCCAGATAGCAACCCTTCTTTCCATGTCATCCAAAATGTGAGAAGTCCCCAAAGGGTCTGGTGTTCGGAGCAGACTTGGATTTTTCTGTAGTTGGTCATCAATCTCGTCAAATGGCATCCATTGTTTGGAGTGTCAGAAGAGGTGGTTCTACTCCCAAATCAAATGATGGAGGCTCCATTGGTGGATGTTTTCGTCTAATGCTCAACAACACAGAAGATATCATTTGTGACCGAGGGGAAGGGGAAGTCTCAACATCTTGCTCTTCTTTCGGAACAATATGTTGTTGGCGATCCTCCTCTGGACTTGAAGACAGATCTATAACTTCCTGAGTGGGATAGATATTCTTGCGTGGGTAAAAATTAAGTGCACATCAGGAGTTGAACCGGAATTACACCATACACACGAATCGGAAAACAAATAGGAATACTTACACTACTTCAACCACAGTTTGGGAGGGTGGGGGTGGGCTTCTTCGGTGGGGAGGGTTTCCTCCTTGGATTTGGGAATCATCATTTTGGGTGGTGGAGGTTGACTCCCATCTTCTGAACTCGAAGAGATATCAATGAGCTATTCGTGTAGTGAGCGTGGAGGTTGTTGCTGAGGTTGGGGAAGTTGTGGTGGAAGCTGTGGCGGTTGGTGAGGCCTGAAATGAACATTGTTAGACAACCGAATCGGAAAATTAGGCATAAGATGAACCGGAAATGTGTGTTGTTGCTTACTCATCAATAGCTGGGTTTTTTGAGTTGTTGCTTTCAGTGGGGGTTCTTTGTGGTTGAGGTTGAGGTTGTGGATGAGTATGTGGCGCTTCATCATGCCTGAAACTATCATTAGTCAACAAACGAACCGAAATATGAGATTAAGATTGAATTGCAATGCAAAATATGAAACTACTATGAAATGAGTGGCTTACTGTGTTTCAGTATTTGGAACACGATCATGCTCAGGTTGTTGTTGAGGCTGAGGGTGAGGTTGAGGGCGAGGTTGAGGTTGAGGGTGAGGTTGAGGTTGAGGTTGAGGCTGAGGATGAGGGAGATGTTGTGGTTGAGGTGGTTGTTCATGCCTGAAACAATTATTAAATAAAACCCGAACCGGAAATAAAAACCATGAAAAAAAAAAGAAAAAAAGAAACAGAGATTTGGATGCTTACTGATCAGTGGTATGTTCAACTTGATCATCAAGGGTTGAGGGTGGTGTTGTGGCCTTGGTTGAAGTGGTTTTCCAGCCCTAAAAGATTTACTTGTCAAATAGTCGAACCGGATTTTCTAGTTAACATTATGAAATAAATGATGTTGTTAGTGACTTACCCAGCATTTGCAGCACCAAGCCCATTACCCTGATTAGGTCTTTTGGCCTTTGCAGCTCTGTCTGGATGTTTTTTTTTTTGCCTAGAGCTACTGTTTCTTGCTGCATTATGGGGGCTGGATGCCTGATGCTCTCCACAAGGGGGCAGTCCTCACTTCTTGCCCCACTAGGCAAAATAACAACAACAATGAACCGGAATTAAGTCAATAAATAAGTAAACAAAAAATAAAGACAATCCCAAAATGACGAAGTTTTAATCAAAGGTGAACCGGAATTACTTACCCAGTAGCATTTGACTCATGCTTTTTCTTGCTTTTTTTTTCTTGTTGTGCTGGATTTGGCTTTGACAATGACCTTCTCTCTACTAGCTCTTCTGACATTGTATTTTCTGAGTCCAATTCTGTGCTTGCTCCACCAAAACTGGACTCCACTTCAGATTCATATTCCTCTTCAGAATCAAACTCCGACTCAGATTCTGAAGAGGAAGGTTCCCTTCTCCTAAGATTCAGACCCATCTTAAGGTCCATGCCCCTCTTTTGCAGCTTCTCCTTGGCTACTCTTAGCAACCCAGTCTGAACTAGACCCTGAAAACAAATACGAACCGGAATTAAGGAAGACATGAAACGAAAAGAAAGCACCAAAAAAAAAACAGCCATAAAAGAGAAAAAAAAACAAGCCGAACTGGAATTCATAAACAGACGAGACGAAAAAGAAAAAAATAAAAATTACTCACAGTCGAATGGTTTTGTTCATGGTGTAATCTCTTTCTTAAGTTTTCCCTATTCCAGTATTGAATCCAAGGAGGCTGGGCTTCTGGTTCCCTCGAGTCCTTTCCAAAGTGGGTCTCGTGGAAGTAGATTATCATCATCACGTAGTAGCATCCGCGGACGGCCTTGGTCTTGTTCAACTTGGCCTTCGTAACCTCATCAAGGAGGAAATCGTGCACATGGAGTGCCCAATTTCTCTCCCTAGTATTTTCAAGACCAAACAAGGTGGGGAGAGCTTTTGGGATGATGTTTGGGGAAGAAGTTGCTAAGAGGAAGACCTTCTGGATGAAAATCAAAAACGCCCTCTTGAAAAGATTCCAGTTCGCCTCTGTGTCAACCGGTGTTCTCTTAACAAGCATCGTCAGATCTGCTTGGCTCTTTCCTTGAAACATCTTGAAGATGTCATAATCTTCGTCGTTCAGGTCTTTCTCAGAGACCCTCTCGTCAAAAGGGTCACCTGCGCATGTCGAACCGGAATCAATTCAACACTTGAACCGGAATTAAATATGCATCAGAGACAAAAAAATTATGCAAGCAGAACCGGAAATTTACCGTTCCATGAAAGACCTAACGCCTTCCCTATCTTATCTTTTGTGATCTGCACGTCACCATGAACAGAGTGTATTGTGTTGTCGTGGATGTCGTAGATGTTCACCAACTCTTTCAGCATGTGTTGTTTGAGGTTGTAGTTTGGCAGGTGTGAGAATGCACCAAAACCCAATTCCTCAATCAACGCCATCTTTTCTACGTTTTTGCGAAAACACTCGTTGTACATTGTTGCAATGGTCTTGGGAAGGCATCTGAAGTGATATCCTTGCTACAAAATTAGAAAACAAAATTCATTAACCAGAAATAACATACGTCCCGAACCGGAATGTAATGTCAACGTATTTTGGTACTTACATCCTTCTTTTTAGGGCTCTCTTGCTTTCGGGATTTGCTATGTTTCTTACCCTTATCATCCTTTCCTGTTTTTGTTGCACGAGCCATTATGTCACTGAAAGAAAAAAATAAACAAATTTCAAGAAATGAACCCTAATTTCAAAACGCATAATCCAGTCGAACCGAAATTAGAATTTAGACGAAGAATACAACCACAACAACAAACCCTAACATGAAATACACAAAGCAGCATCCAAACAAAGCAATTTCAAACCTAAAGTACATGCATTTCGACATTCAGAAAACCCAACTAAAAATTAAACACAAACCTCTAACCACTAACCCTAATTACTAAACGGAGAACCCAGTTGAACCGGAATTAGTTCTACAGTTAAGAACTCAACTACAACAACAAGTACTATGTTTTAATAATGTTGACAACGCCGAACCGGAAATAAACCATATATCGAAGAGAAACATGCTACCATTATACACTCACACCAAACAAAGCAAACTCAAACATAAAGTTGATGCATTTCGAGATTAAGAAAAACTAACAAAAAAAAAACACTAACCTTTAGTCTTTTGGATCGTCTGGACTGTTTCTGACTTCGTCTGTGTTCCCCCATTTCCATTTCGGAGTGATGAGCAGTGCTTCGATGTTCGTCTGGGTTCTGGGTAATGAGTTGATGTTCGTGTTTTGGTTGATGAGTTTCGCTTCCAAGTGATGATGAGTGTGAGTTCCGCTTCGATGGTTTTCTTCTCTCGTTTGTTGTTTTTGTTTTTTGTTTTTTTGGAAATGAAGATGATGT
Source organism: Stylosanthes scabra (assembly GCA_036250425.1). Taxonomy (NCBI): domain Eukaryota; kingdom Viridiplantae; phylum Streptophyta; class Magnoliopsida; order Fabales; family Fabaceae; genus Stylosanthes; species Stylosanthes scabra. The sequence continues at coordinate 34,584 of JASCZI010090941.1, forward strand.
TGTTGTTTTGATGAATGGAACTGCTTTGATGGTCGAAGCGGTTTTGTGAAACGTGCTTGAAAAGGCGAAACGATTTGAATCCTTGAAACGGTTCCCGAGGCGCATCATTTCGAGTGGGGTGGATTGGCGGGTCGCGTCCATTGCACGCGCTTGGTGAGAGTATGTTTGTATGGCTTGGTTGATAGTTGGTTATATATATGCTTGTATATATAGTATTATTGTAGTAATAATATATCTAAAATAGGAATCTTATACAATTTAAAAATAATATTAATAATTGTTTGTTATTTTTAAATTTTATACATATATAATAAATAATTGCAATTTAATATTTATTTTAATATTTTTATACAATAAAAAAATTTAATTTTAGAAATATGGAATATAAAATAAAATAATATTTAAATAAATATAAAAATAATATTAAATAAAATACTTCATACTATATATATGGGATAACTACTGTTTTAGTCACAAAGGTTTGGTCTCAAAATCAGTTTGGTCACAATCCTTTTCTTTGTCAAAATCATCCTAAAAGTTTCAATATCTTTTAAAATGAGGCTTTTTGACAATTTTGCCCCTTCTATTAATTTTTTAAAAAAAAATTAAACCCCCTTCTTCCATAAGGCACAAGAACAAGCAACAACAACACAAGAACATGAACAGCAACACAATCAACATGAACAACAACACAATCAACAACAACTATCAGCAACAACACAATAAACAGAAACACAATCAACAACAACTATCAACAACAACACAATCAACCACATCAATCAACAACAATAGCTTTAATAAAACATACCCAATCAATGTTTTGGAACCATTAATCAACACTTGCATTTTTTGGAACCCTCTTGATGTTCACTATTCCGCCGTTGTATAGCAAGTACGGAAATTATGTAGATAAATGTTGTGGAATCATAAGTCACCAGTTTTCAAAACATTAGAGAATTGTAGATGAGAATGTTTTCAATAAATTGCCCCATAACATACCCAAGGACAAAGAGTCTTGATTTCCAGGATCCTTCAATTTACGCTCTTCGGAATCTTGCCGCAACTTTGCCTCGTAAGTATGATACATCTTTTAATGTAGATGTGTTCTTGAATTAATTGAGTGGCATCTGTTCGATGCTTCAAAATTGAGAATTTGTTTGCAAGCTTGTGTGAGACATAATTTGAGGGATTTGGGAACTGGATATTTGTCATCAACTGTTGAAAAAATAAAATAAAACATACCCAAAATTTATATGAACTCTAATACTCAATTCCCCTTTCTTTCTTAATGACTCTCACCTTTCCTTCTCCGTTAATCTCTCTCTCTGCAACTAATGGAAGCTCCATCCTTCTCTACTCTACGCCTCGATTTCACTTTCGATTCGCACCCACCCAAACCTGAACAAGGCGAGGGGAGAAATGGAGGCGCGACGGGAGCTGGCGACGGGAGCTGGCGATGGCGCAAGACGAGGGGAAAAGTGGAGGCGCGATGGGCAGCAGGCGACGACGTGAGGCGACGGTGGGTAGCGACGATGCGACGCGAGGGGAGACGTGGAGACAAGCGGCTGGCGACGACGCGAGGTGATGGCAGCGGCTTGAGAGACGGCAGTGCGGTTAGACATTAGCAGCGCCTCTAGCTTGGAGTTCCAGATCTAGGGTTCTTCAAAGTGTGAGTGTGTGAGAGAGAAAAATCCAGAATAGAGGTATTTGAGGGAAAAATTGTCATTTTGGCTTTTCGAAAAGAAATTGAAACATTTAGGATGATTTTGAAAAAAAAAAGGATTGTGACCAAATTGATTTTGAGACCAAACCTTTGTGACTAAAACAGTAGTTATCCCTATATATATTAATTAGAAAATATAATATATCAATATATAATATAGGAAGCAAGTCAGGCATATCTTGGAGTGTGGAACCCCAGGGTTTATAACCGTTGATTGAAGAATGTAAAGCAACTTTTCACAGGAAATCACTTTATGTAATAAAAATCAACTTAGCCTAATGATAATGAGGTTAATTGTGAGTAGGGGATGACTTGGGATTGATGGAGGAGAATGCAATTGAATGAATTGAGAATAATATTGTGTAACATTCAAGGCGTGTGTTACACACACTTTTCCTTAGGCTTAATTCGCCCCCACCACCCAACAATGGTGTGCAAAATGGGTTACTGGCGAATTTCGTGCAGGATACAATGAAGAACACTTGATTTGTTTTTGCACTCACACAGTTAAGCCTTACACCAATGATAGTTTACAGAATGATATTCTGAATCATTTCCTTTGCGCATAAAGAAAATACTGAGATGGAAGAGACTGAAATATGAAATGTGAGGATAGGGTTGTTGTGTCTGCATGTTCTTTGTTCTGCCAATTTGGCACCCTATTTATAGGCAATGATTTACGTACAAATTCATGCATGAACAAACACATCCATTTTGAGAAGATATAACTCTTCAATGGATCACATCCCTTCAATAAAATACATCCCTTTAATGGGATACAACCATTTAATAGAGAATACAACTCTTTAATAAATAGTTACAACTTTACGAATAGATACAATCTTTGCAAATACCTTTTCACATATTTTGAAAATATTTCTCACAATCCCCCACCATTTTCAAAATTTCTTTCTGTTCCTATAATCCCGGAAATCTTATGCTTTCAGCAAAAGGTATCTCGTGATTTGAACATTTGCCTAGTGATCAGTGGTATTCACTCATCCGAATTAAAGTGGTAGACAAACTTTGAACCATTTAACTCATAAGAACAAGCGTGCACTAATCACACATAAAATCTTGGTATCATTGGATGTTATTTATATACGACACGTTTAGTATATTAGCATGACCTTGTGTCTTATATCATTTTCGTGAGTATTTCAGAGTAAGCCCTTAACTCTAAGAACTGGCCACAATTCATACTCATATAGGTAGACTCTATCAGAAGTATCTCGTAATTAAATACTTCAACAATTAAATACTTGTTATAGGTCTATTAAGAGTAAAGCTCAGCCTATTCCCTTATATCATTATGGTACCAAATACAATTCTCCTTGGGATGGACAAAAATTATTATACGTACTTGCAGTTACTCTAATAGTGTACTTTACCACATTGAACTAAAGACTTGATGTTACTCAAGTGTGAGTTGGGTTTCCACCATTGGTAACTAGTTAATATTTATGGGCTTTAATTCCATCACTTTTAATGTTTGAAACACCAAATTTCTTGTCAATCCTTTCGTCAAAGGATCTGCAAGATTTTAATATTGCCTGTATAGCATGTCAAAGATCTTTACTTGAATTGCTTATATACCAGTTTATGCTACTTATAACATATGCTATATCTAATATGATATAAGTCATAGCATATATTAAATATCCTTTCATTTTTTTCTTATGTACTAATTTAACCCTTGAATCAAAATGGTATTTACCGAGCATCCTTTAAACTCATCCTAACTTTTCAAAGAATTTCTATATAATGATATTGAAATAATTCAAAAATTATTGTATATCTAGCAATTTTATTTCTAAAATTATATCACTGACTCTTATATCTTTCATATCCAAATTATTAAATAAAAATTTTAGTTTTTCTAATTTTTAAATCAATATCAAAAGTAAACATGTTATCAAGATACAAACAAGCAAAAGATATTTATCATTAATAATAAGATAATTTTTTTAATGCATAATAATATCTATTACAAATCTAGGTCAACCATGCAAATCAGAGTACTCATTCTAATAATTTAAAATTTTTTATGTACTCTTTGAAAAAACAAATATTTTGTTATTCTACCATATAAATTATGCTTTGATATGAATTATTAATTAATTTTGGAATCAGACGACATTTCATTATATCATTTAATTTATGAAATTAGTATGTCCTAAAAAATTATGCCATAAATCAAAAGACTTAATATACACAGAGACATTAATATTATTATTCTTATTATTTACAACATAAACATATATTCTTACACAGATACCATTATGTTTATAAATATCTCCTTTTTCTTCAAGGAACAACAATTTTTTTTAAATGATCAGATTTACCACAATGATCACAACATCCTTTCATTTTATTATTATTGTTACCATGATTACCTTCGTGAGATTTATTAAAATCTCAGTGTCTCTTCTTGGTTGGCTTGTTAGACTTTTCTTCCTCCGTTGCATGAATATTTTCTTGAGCAACTTGATCTTCATTAGTATCATCTTGTTTACGATACTCTTCCTCAAGACAAAGGTGATTACTCAATTGCTCAAGAGAAATATCATCTTTTCTATGTTTTAGAGTTCTTTTAAATTCTTTCCATGATGGAGGAAGTTTGTCAATAATTGAAGAAACAGTAATTGTATCATCCATGTGCATGTTATGTTGCTTAAAATTTTCAAAATGCATTCAATTTCATACAACTGTTCCATAATAGATCTATCATCAACCATCCTTATAATTATTAAAGCGAGTGATAAGAAATTTCTTACTTGTTGCATCCTCAGCCATGTATTTTGCTTCCAATTTGTCCCATAATTCTTTTGTGCTTCCAACATTTTGGTAGACATCAAAAAGTGAGTCAGTCATGCCATTGAGAATATGCCTGGTGCAAATATAGTCATCATTGTCCCATTTTTGCCTTGCTCGGGTTTCTGCAATGGACTCCCCTTCAACTTCTTGAGGCCTTGGTGTTGTGAGAACATATGTCACTTTTAATGTTGTAAGTAGGAAGTGCATCTTCTTCTGCCACCTTATGAAATTTCCACCATCAAATCTTTCAAGTTTGACAAAGTCTGAAGTCATCTCCTTGATGTTTGCAGCAGTCATTTTTTTATATGTAGGAACAACTAAGCCTAAAGATTGTGAGTAGGGGATGCCTTGGGATTGATGGAGGAGAATGCAATTGAATGAATTGAGAATAATATTGCACAGCCTTTAAGACGTGTGTTACACACACTTTCCTTTAGGCTTAATTCGCCCCCACCACCCAACAATGATGTGCAAAATGGGTTACTGGTGAATTTCCTACAGGATACAATGAAGAACATGTGACTTGTTTTTGCACTCACACAGTCAAGTTTTACACCAATAATAGTTTACAGAATGATATTCTCAATCCTTTCCTTTGCGCATAAAGAAAGACTAAGATGGAAGAGACAGAAATATGAAATGTCAGGATAGGATTGTTGTATCTGCATGTTCTTTGTTCTGCTAATTTGGCACCCTATTTATAGGCAATGATTTACGTACAAATTCATGCATGAACAAACACGTCCATTTTGAGAAGATATAACTCTTCAATGGATCACATATTCACATCCTTTCAATAAGATACATCCCTTTAATAGAATACAACTCTTTAATAAAGAGTTACAACTTTACGAATAGATACAATCTTTGCAAATACATTTTCACATATTTTGAAAATATTTCTCACATTAATCCACTTCTTTTAGGTATTTGGTTCAAACTAGGGATGGGAATGGGTCGGGCCGCGCCGCGCCGCGCCGAGCTTTGATTTAGGCGAGCCTGGCTTGTTAATGTTAATAGGATTTTCTTCAAGTTCGAGCCCGTTAAGCCCGCGAGCCTATTTTTAAAAAACTTGCTATAGGAATTATGAATAAAAAATTTCACTAAATACAATTCAAAATTTATAATTGGTTATAAATTATAATTCAATAATATATCGACCGCTAATTATATATAATATAATACAACTGTACTTACTCTTTCTTAAAATTTTACTATTGATTATTTTTTGGATTTATCATAAATTAGTAATTAAAATCTAAACTAAAAAAATCATATTTTTATAAAAATAATTTGATGGGCCGAGCCAACAAGCTTTATTAGCTATTTTTAAGCCTATGATCTGGCCTGTTTAGTAAAACGAATCCAATCGAATCGAGTCTAGCCACGAACTCCTGTCGAATAGTCCAACACATTCTCATCCTAATTCAAACCGTATGAGATGTATTACTTTTAAATAAGCAAAAAGTTTGTACGCTAATAATCATTATTCCAGTCAGTTGATGGGGACCACCAATTATCACTGTGGCAAAAGAGTGACAATGCGTTAATAATTTAAAAATAGGGGCATTTGAAAAATAATTTTGTAAGCAGCGGCAATAAGCTAAATCCTAAATTAGCCCTTGAAAAGGGTCCCATTTTACTTAAGGACGCGTTTGGATTCTCGACTCAAAACTTGCGTTTTATGTTTTCACAAGAAACAATACGTGGAAACAGAACAACTTAGGATAACACGGGAAAACGTGGCTATGGTCGGGACAAAGGTGATGCTATTGCTGCTCAATCACATAAACCAACTCCCTTTTTGAATTTTTCGTTTTGCATTTTTCTCGCTCAAATATCTTTTCCCTTCATTCTTCTGAAGGATTGATATTTAGTGTAATCTAAAAGCAGAACCATTGTTCCTACTTTCCTAGTAGCTGTGATTCCTTGCCTAGAAAAACCAACCCCAAATGTTGAATTGTTGATTTTTATTTTCAATATTATTATTTGTATGGGTTCTTCCATATGCAAAGTTTAGCTAGGGTTTACCATCACTGCTGCTGCTTCAATCATGTCTTCACTGCTGAACACAGTGTCCCCTGCTGCAAATTTTCATTCAAAAGCAAAAGGAAATGTTCCTAACTTGTTCCATTCCCATGCCCCAAATTTCCATTCTTTGTCCCTTAACAAGGGCTTTTCCAGAGTTTTGGCTTCAACCCAAGTCACAGTTTCCCCAAAAGATGCTGTTTTCACTCTTCCCAATTGGAGGGTTGGGAAGAGTGACCAGAAGAGTAAGGAGCTTAGGATCAATGATGCATTTCTTCAGTTGGAATATATGGTGGAGAAGGGACACAAGCCTGATGTAATTCAAGCAACTCAGCTTTTGTATGATCTTTGCAAGGCAAATAAGTCTAGGAAAGCTGTTAGGGTTATGGAGATGACAGTAGGTTCAGGTGTTATACCAGATGCATCTTCATATACATTCTTGGTGAATTATTTGTGCAAGAGAGGGAATGTTGGCTATGCAATGCAGTTAGTTGAGAAAATGGAGTCACATGGTTTTCCAACTAATACTGTTACCTATAACACACTTGTTAAAGGGCTTTGTATGCATGGTAATTTGAACCAAAGCTTGCAGTTTTTGGATCGGCTAATCAAGAAGGGGCTGGTGCCGAATGCATTCACCTATTGTTCCTTGCTCGAAGCTGCTTATAAGGAACGGGGTGTAGACGAAGCCATGAAGCTTCTAGATGAGATAATTGCCAAGGGTGGAGAGCTTAATTTGGTTAGCTACAATGTGTTGTTAACTGGATTGTGCAAGGAAGGCAGAATTGAAGAAGCTATGCGGTTCTTTAGGGAGTTTCCGGCGAAAGGGTTCAGTCCTAGTGTTGTGAGTTATAACATTTTACTAAGGAGTTTGTGCTATGATGGGCGATGGCAGGAGGCAAACGAGCTTTTGGCGGAGATGGTTAAAGAAGGCCAGTCTCCCTCCGTAGTTACTTATAACATATTAATCACTTCTCTTTCGCTCCAGGGGAAGACGGAACAAGCTTTCAAAGTTTTAGATGAAATGATTCGGAGTGGATTCAAGATGACTGCCACAAGCTATAATCCGATTATTGCCCGACTATGCAAGGAAGGGAAGGTGGATCTTGTAGTTCAGTGTCTAGACCAAATGATTTATCGACGTTGTCAGCCTAATGAAGGAACATACAATGCTATTGTGACGCTATGTGAGGAGGGGAAGGTGCAGGAGGCATTCTTTATCATCCAAAGCTTGGGTAATAAACAAAACCACACCATGCATGAGTTTTACAAAACTGTGATTTCAAGTCTGTGTAGGAAAGGGAACACATATCCTGCTTTTGAAATGTTATATGAAATGACAAAGTATGGATTCACATCGGATTCCTATACGTATTCATCGTTGGTAAGAGGCATGTGTAGGGAGGGAATGCTAGATGGGGCCATTGAGATATTTAGGATTTTGGAGGAAAATGGCTATACTCCTGATGTTGATAACTACAATGCACTTATACTTGGATTTTGCAAATCTCGAAGAACAGAGTCGGCAATGCAGATAGTTCAGATGATGATCAATAAAGGATGCATGCCTAATGAGACGACCTATACCATTATCGTTGAAGGGCTTGCTTTTGACGGAGAAATGGATATGGCAGCAGAGATTTCGAAAGCGTTATATTTGAAAGAAGCAATTAGCCAAAGCACTTTCGAAAGACTTTCTATGCAGTATGACTTCAAGGAATGAACAATATAAAGACATATACCGTCGAAGTATATAACAGAAAGTAAGTAGGGTCTTGACTAGTTTTTCTTAGCCTGGTTACTTGATTGCCTGTGATTAAGTTAAAGGAAGTTCCTGGATCCTTGAATTTTGATTTTATTGAATGTTTAGAGTTGAAGAGTAAGAAAGCACTAGTAGAGAACTAACATTGGTTTTGTGAATTAAAGCATCTTAGTTGCTTGTCTGAATAATTGGTATTTTTGTTCTGTTGTGTTATATGCAGCTAACATGATTACTTGACCAATGCAATGCTGCATAATTTTTTAGTAATTTTTATATTATATTCTCCTTCCATTTACCAGAACATGAAGGATCGAGCTTATCATTGAATAATGTTATAGTGAAGAGTGAAAATTGCTCCTTTTAGTAAATAAAAAGGCCACCAAAAAAATTTATCGTATGCAATGCATCACCTTTCACTCAATTCTACTCTTCACCAAAAATATTCTCGATTCGGCAGTTTATGTGCACAATAGTATGATCTTGAGTTCTTTGCACTGATACTTGTTATGAAGCAATTGTCTGAACAGGAATCTTGTTGATTCTGTGGTAGTGAATTAAGCATTTTGGTTTTGGTAATAGTGCCTTATTTGACATGAGAATAACATACCAATTGAAAGAAACTCTTGCCCTAAGATCAATATTTGAATGCATGCAAATCAAGAACATAAACCTAAAACATGATTAGGTAGTTACTGCCTCCCTAATTATCTGCATAATACAGTAGTCTCACTTGTGCAAATGCTTATGCATGGTTGCAAATTGCAAGTACAGTATGATTAAATACAAGCTAATGGGAGAGAAGGTAAAAGAGATTAAGATTCATGTATTATATGCATATCCTTAACAACTTTCTTCAGAAATTAGGGTAGTTTACTTGAAGGACATTGTTTAGTTAAAGTTGATCCATTATGCACTAAGAAATCTGTGATTGTAGATTTATGATGAGATTTCAACAGATTCATCTATTATCAACATATTTTCAAACAAGAAGAATTCAATTCCTGGAAGTTCCAAACACCATGATAAATAGACTTTTATTCACCCTCTGTCAATTGTTAAGAAGTCCACATGGTGAGCAAGCAGATAAATAAGAACTACATTTTCCATCCCATTCAATATACACCAACACTCTGAAAATTGAAACAGAGAAGCTAGCAAGTTTTCATTAAGTGTTTCAGCCAAAAATTCAGCAAGACCTCACTTAAAGTATATTTCTTCCTTTGTGTTTGTTTTCATGTTCACTTGTACAAAACGACCGCACTCTGTTATGTTCACAGTACTTGAGTTTCCACCATTGAAAAAACAAGAATAAGTATTGGTAAATAATATTTTATTAACCAATGATGGCCAACAAGCAACTTCTTCTCTCTCCCCATCTCTTCCCTGCAATTTCTTCTTCTCCTCTCCCCCCTCTCTTAGTCGCAGATCCACCATCGCCGCCAATGCGAAACTTCCCCTCTCTACTTTCATATATTAAATTTGTTAAACTGTTATCAATTTATACTTGTTCAAGATTGGTTGTTCATAGAACCAAGGTATCTCTTCCCATTAAACCCCGTGCAGGTTGAATTTGCAGGACAATCTTGAAGGTTAAGGCTTATATTCCTTAAGGCACTACATGGAAACTAAGGAGACGCAAAGCTTTTGAGTGTTAGAGAGAATTGTATTGCAAACTTGACATCTTCCATCTCAGGCAGGGAGGTTATCATTGGAAAGATGATGATCCACTCTAGATCTGCCATTGTGGGAGCTTGTTGTGGCGGTTTTGTAGGTCAAGAATCCAATGGCAGCAGAGTTGTTTAAGGGGAAAACAGAAGTGGGATAAGGGGCGGGCTTAGATTGGAAAAATGGGGGAATAGTTGTGAGAGATGATGTTGTTTGTGGTGAGGAGAAAGGTGGTAGATGATCAGTTTTTACTTTTTATTAGTCACTGTTGGAAAAACAATACCGATTACTTTTTAAAACTGGCTTTTATTTTTAAATTGATTAAAAACTAGTTTATTACCTTTATAATCGGTTAACAAACCAATTTTACTATTTTAAACCAGTCAAATTTATTGCTAAACCAAAATCAGATTGTTTTCTGGTTAACCTTAAACCATGTCCACCCTAAAATATACTGGGAATAGACGAGATCAAGAAAGGGAGGGGGATGCAAACTTCCATCCTTGGATTCAAACATCAAAGGTTAATATCGTATGTCAAACATGAAAATGAAAACAATGGCGCAAAAACATGCATGAGCAAACGTAATTAAACTTTTGCTGTTAATAGCCTAATAGTAATAGGTGTCCTTCGAAGCAAATAAAATAATAAATAGATCTTCATGCAACTCATTGAAATGCTAATATAAGTCATTCAAATACCAAAAGTATATCAAAACAAGTACTCAGTACATATTTTAATACCAAAAAACTGTTTAAAATTTCAGCTAAACACACGCATAATGATGTCTTTAGTTTCAATACTGCTAAACTAAAAGTCTAGAGACTAGAGAGAACCCTCCCCCTATGAATAACAGCCTTAGAGGCCCAGTCTTGCATCAGGTGGAAGAAGCTAGTCTCATTTTGGGATACAAGCCTACTTAGATCTCTGTCTCATCTTTCGGCGCTTCCTCTTCAATCTCCTCATACGCTTCTTCTTCCACTGGTGATGACAAAACATTTTGTTAGGCTACTATACAAGAAATGCAAAAACACAAACTAATGAATAATAATGATGATAATAATAGTTTATCAGGTTTTGTCATCAGCCTTGGCATCTGGTCCAATTTTCTGTACTCTGAAGTTAGATGACAATCATTATACGCAATAATAACATTAATGCAGCTCAATTTACTTTAACACACAATAATGACACATTCAATCAAGTGCAACATGAACCGACACACTATCCGCATGTTGACATTAGAGAACAATGCTAGCTATAGTGCGAAACTTCAGCAGCACTCGATAATATCTGATGATGACATAAACCCAAAACTAACTATTTCTCAATGTTTGTCAATTGATGAACTTAATACAATTTAGTATAAAAAAAATGACACAAGTTCACCAGCATCTTTTAGAGAACAGCATTAACTATACAAAATCTTAACAAATATGAATACACCTTAAGTTATCTACAATTATTTAAATGAAAAATTCCAATTTTACACAAGTAAGATACAAAGAGTAAACACTGATATTGTTCCCAACTAATTCCAGATAGGAAAATTTGGGCCTTTTAACATGCGTGATAGACAACTAAGTTCCTATTAGAAGACAAATAGGTCCCAAAACAATTTAGTCAGAGGGACCAATCCATCTTAAGGACTTCTATTATAATAAAAGTTTGTTGGGACCAATTTGAGTCTTTACCAGAGATACAAAAACAAATCTTTTAATGCATGTTTACAAGAAATCACATCCATTTTTTTTTTCCAGAATGAACATAAACATAAACTGAAACAATGAAGAGCTTGCCAGCATCACAAGCACAAATAAAAATCAAGACTAAACAAACAACCATAACCAACAAGAGCGTTTGATGCAAAAAACAAAATTCAAACACCTCCACTGGCATCTAAAAGTGAAAACAGTCAATCATTTAAAACATGTTTCCACAAATTTTCTCAAAGTTGTCTGGTAGGTCTAGATAAACCTTTCAAAAGAAATAAGATGACGCTTCAGTTCACTTGAATGTACTCGATTTCTTAGGGAAAAATAAAGAAATGTATACAACAGGCATCTTGTGCTCACAAATCAATTCCCACAAGGAAAGACTTAAAAAAAATCGAAATTTAATACCCATAAACAAGAAAAAAGGATACAATTTTCACAACGAGCTCATCAGCAACCTATCTAATAACAAAAACAATAACTTAAATCCCAATCGGCCTCTGATCCTTTAACCAAAATAATACTGAAGAATTAAAAAACCCTAAACACATGCAAATTTTTCCACTAAAACTATCTCGACTCCATAACTGAAATGGAAAGAGGGGTTTTACCTTAGCTCTCATGTTGGCTAACGAGGGGTCTCACGAATTTCCAGCAACTATGGCAGATTTCGCAGGATCAGAAACCTGATGTAGATGATGTAAAACCCTCGTTTGTCAAATTTATAGTGGTGCGTTTTGTGAAATGCGGAACCCTAATACTCATATGGGCCACTTCGTAATTTGGATGGACAACAATAAAAGAGGATGACTGTTTTTGGTGACAAAGGATAATAGAAAGTTTATAAAAAAAAAAATAGAAGAACTCAACAAAAATTATGTCATGACCAAAAAGAAAACAAAAACAAAACAAGAACCATGTTACTTGTGACCCCAAAAAAAAAAAAACCATGTTACTTAAATGTTTTTTTATTTATAAAAAATAATGTTGATTTTTTTATTAGATACACATATCTTTACAATCAATTTGATAGTCCGGTTAAGCAAGTGCAAAGAATTTAAATTTGTGCAATCAGACAACTTCACCGCTAAAATATATATATATATATATATATATATATATATATATATATATATATTAGGGAGTTGGAGCACATAGAGAATTTATGAGTGTAATTAGAAAAATAGTAGGTGGTAAAAAAAAAAGAGAAAAGAAGGAAAAAATCTATTGACCATTTATTGGCTAACAAGCTACGGGCTCCCTAAACTTTTTATATATACTAGGTTTTGGCTCGCGCGTTGCGTGGTTCGAATCTGCCTAAAAAAATTGTATTATAAAAAATTCATAATGTTTTTTTAATCTATCTCATAAAAATATTTGGTTATATAATTGGTCAGAATATTTGATTAAAATCATATTTGATTCAATATAATATTATGTTAATCTATCTGATAGAATATTTGTATATTTGTTTATATAATTTGCTTATCATTTGGTTAAAATTATAGTTCTCAAAATCGATATAACTGTAGACCGGACATAAATGCGGCTCGCTTCATATTATGAAACTGATAGACTAAAAATGCTGGGCTTATTAAATTAGATTGTAACAAAGTATGAACATGCAATATGTTGAACGAATTAAATAACTGCATAGTGTTATTCTCATGAAAAAAATTATGAACATTTGAACCATTGAACGAATGCAATTTTTATTACAAAAAGTTCACTAATTATTACTGTGAAATAAATAACTACATAACTTTACTATTATAAATTAACACTATTTTTATTGTTTTTAAAAAACTGTGTTAAAATAAGTATATAACTAATACTACTTTAATATCTTTAAAAAAAAATGCAATTGAGATTGCCATAAATATTTTAACAGTAAATTAAAATACTTTATGTTTGAATCTAACGAAAACACAAATTAGTCATAAGACATTAAGTTCTATTGAGGTGATTTTTTGCAAACAATGAAAACACCTACAACATTTTTTTGAATTCGCACATATTTAAACTCGATACAATATTTATGGTGGAAAAAATAGAATCTCATGCTAGTGGCAAATCATTGGCTACTCTTTTTTTTTTTGATGGTGGAAAAAATAGAATCTCATGCTAGTGGCAAATCATTGGCTACTCTTTTTTTTTTGGACGGTTGGATTGGACAACAACTCCCAATCCTAGGCTAGACACACGCACACTAACACACACACCCATATTTTTTCCTTTTCAGCGCAGTGGGGAATCGATCCCCTGTCCTTCCATATGCACACCATTGTGGACACAAAGGCACACCGCTAGGCCAATGCCAGGCGTGCAATCATTGGCTACTCTTCGATTCTTGCATTCAATTTTTGGGCCCACCCACTCCAAAATCTAAACCACAAACCCAAAACCCCTATTAATGTTGCTATACATTTGTGAAAAATCTAGAATTAACTTGATATTGTTATGTGACATAAATATCTAGATATTATAATAGAAATATCTAGAAACTCAAATAAATAAAACAATGTACTAGAAATATCTAGGAACATACTAACTAAAAATATCTAGGTTAAATATCTAAGATATTTATCTAGAAAAATCTAAGACTACACTATTCTAGAAGGAATTCTCTAGAATACATGACAAGCCTATAAATAGGCTACTAAGGTTCTCATTTGTAATCAACTAGAGCTCAACATTCAACTATCACAAAGCCTTGTATTCTCTCCTTCATCAATAATAAAACTATCACATTTCTCAAACTATATCCAAATCATTTCATAATCAAGTTATCACTTCCACTCTTTAAATAACTAAACTAACACTAAACCAACTTCAAACTATTCCATAAAACTATCAGTGGTATCAGAGCCAGGTTCGATCATTTATTGGGCGTAGAATATTTCTTCCAAGCCTATCAACTATATATACAATCACCACATCATAGCATACTCAAACAACACTTTCCGCTGCCGAAAAGAAGAAATTAAAGGAGGATCAACAAAGAAATTATATTGCTTTATGCTTCCTCCAACAAGCTGTGACAAAGACAATCTTCTCGAGGATAAGGGGAATATCGTCAGCCAAGGAAGTATGGGATAACTTGGAGCAAGAATTTAGAGGCGACACAAAGGTACGCACAATCCTTCTCCAATCTCTAA
>JASCZI010090942.1:8389-25114 GCA_036250425.1 Stylosanthes scabra
ATTACCTTTTTTTTTTTCTTTCTTGGCATGCTAATGAAACTGATGAACAAGATTTGTCAGAAAACAAACTCAGATATTGATTCACTTGTCTTCAGTACTACTACAATTTTTCCTTGAGTGGGTTTAAGGGGGTTGGATTGGAGGTGGGAGGTTAAGACATACTTGTCACTAATTATTTTCAAATTTTCGGTGTAATGAACTTTTCGTAGTTATTTGTGTATACTCAATAGTCAATATGATTATGATACCAACACTAAATGAACACACAACCAATTAGTATCAAATCCATTAGAATCATTGAGTACATAGGTGACTAATCATAAGCATTTATTTAGATTGTGTGTTTTTGCCAGAAAAACCATGTCGCAAGAATTTTTAACTTCAATTAATCTACAGGTTCATGTGCATAGTTTTGAACTTAACAATAGAAACCAGCTGTGTTGAAAGTTACCATGTGCTCAATTTTTTTTCATTTTCTCTCACGGTATCTCCAAACCCAATAAGTCAATGATTAATCTGCACCCAATTGGCTTATGCTCAAATTAATTTCATCTTCGGTGAACTTTATGGACCAGGTTGTGGAGTTCTAATTCTAGAAAATGATCTTAAAGAGAAATAGTACTATTATAACTTTTTAAGTCACAAGGGCTTTAGATTTTTCTTTCACTAACCTTAATTCCACCAAAAAAAATAAGAATGTAAAAATTATAGAACTGAAAAACTGGTTCACTGAAATCTAGGTTCTAACCTACATAATCCTGGCTGCTGGAGCTGCTTCAACTGAAGTATTGTACCTGGCTGACAAGGGGAACACAGCAACAACGTGGAGTGAAGCTTGTGGATCCTTTGGTTCATTTTGTCATAAGGGAACAGCATCAGTGGCTATCACGTTTGCTGCAATGTTCTGCTATGTGATGCTTTCCCTCATTTCTTCCTACAAGCTATTCAGTAAGTATGATGCACCAATGAGCAACCCCGTTAATGCTAAAGGCATTGACATTGTTGCTTCTCATGGCTGACACTTAACTGGTGTCTGAAAACTCTGCTTGTGATGATGTGTGTACACTGTTAGCTACAGTATCATAATAATAACAATAACATACTATTGTTTGTACCAAGTTGTTTCAATGAGGACTCAGTTTGACTTGTTCTTCATGTATAACACGGTATCAAGGTTGGCTTTAATTTTCTACAATTAGTTTTTTCAAAATAAAAGAGATGTATTATTTGTGCTTATTATCATTATATTTATATATGAATCTTATATTCTATCCAATGATAGAGAACTAACTATCTATTGACTTGAGCCTAAACTAAATGAAATGACTTGAGCAATCTGCTTTTGAAGTGGTTACTATTGTTTCCAACTTGCTGATTAAATGAACCACCACAAATTAATTTCAAATTGATTGATATGATATATAGTAGCTGTCTAGTGGACCCTAATACATCTCCATAGAAAGTAGAAACAAAGCTTTTCCCTTTAATGTGCAGCAATAAACAATGTTCTTCTTATTGGTGTCCATTATGGTTGATATCAGAACCAAAATACGAAGAGCAGTGACAGATGATAATTATATATATTAAATATTCAATCATCATTCACCTTGTACAAGAAGAGAAAGAAAATCACAAATCACAAAATACTGTGATTTTGTGTGTTTTCTTTTCTTTGGCCTGTACAAAATACAGTGATGAGGCAATTTCTTGTGTAGGAAGTTCTCAATTTATACATGCAAATGTTTAAAACATGCCAACATTGATTTACATACCTAAAGTGGAATCTTCCTATCCAAGAACTTCCCTGAGTGAAATTAAATCAGAAACAGATGTAATACACCCAGCTATGTAATGGAATAAAACTCAGGATCACAAGGTACAACGACGACAACAACAACAAAGCCTTGTCCCACTAGGTGGGTCGGCTATCAGGATCACAAGGTACATTTAGCCATATTCAAAAGACGTTCAGAAATTACAAACTTTTCCTTAATGTTACACAAAGGCTACATTGAAAATCAAATACATAATACACTTACATTATTCATGGTCCTTATCTTTATTTGAAACGGGCAGGACCAAAGAAACTACAAATTAAAGATCTTCCTAATTCAGAATTTACGCAAACATTAAAAGATAATTCAATGTATGTGAGTGAGATTTTGAATTAGGAAAATTTATAGGGATGTCAATTAGGAGGATTTATCATTTCTCAATTAGCGGACTAGAAAGAACAGCATCAAGAGCTAGCAGGCTGATTGAGAAGGCTCCACCCAAATGAAATTGTGCACCCAATAAGACCCAGAATGGCCAGCATATGATATTTCCTGTGGTCATATATTTGATTAATCACACGTCAATGGTTTTAGAAGGACGAAACAACTATGGTCAATCACACATTTGAAAAATAATATAAGAAATTCTTACTACTTTTTTTAGTAAAATCCACTGTTTTCAGCCTCAGATTTTTAACTGACCTTATCCAGCCAACATTCTATTCCTTTCTTACAGTTTGTTTTTGAATAATTTTCTAAAATTCAATTTTAGAATATAAGAGTTACCTACAAAGTTGATATAGGAATCAATGAATGGGTTAAAGCAAGAAAAGTATTAAAGTACCAAGTTCTAGCCTTCTAGTGAATATATGAATCAATGAATGGATCAAAGGAAGAAAAGTATCTAAGTCCTAAACTCCCAATAACATATAAGAATTAAGACTGATGCTAATATAATGCTTTTACACTTCACTTAAATTTCCACCATAGACAAACATTTTAAGTAGAACACTTATTGGGCCGCCCGTAGGGAGACCTCGACCACCAAGGAGACTTCGGGGAGGAACCAAGGAAGAAAATATAATACGAGAAGACACAATTTCCAACTTAAAACCTCACACTTGCTACTTAACAAGACCATCTCTAATCTCTTCCTCCACTCAGTAATCAGTTGGGTTTGTTTTTTAATTTTCATTTTTAGACCATACATGACAATATATGATTGAATGTTTGTGTGTGGCAACTAAAATCAAAACAAAATTCAGGTTCTGCAGCAATTCTTATGAGTTTTAAAGAACCAAAAAAGAACAAGCAAAAGTAATAGGAACAAACCCGAGAGTGAGTCGCTTCATGGGATCACCAGTGGAATAGCCAGTGAAGTAGAAATAGCGAGCAACAACGTGAAGCAATCCAAGGCCAGCACAAACTAAAGGGTGCTTCAACCCTCCCAAAATCATGAGCATGAAGAATATAGGCATTGTTTCCAAAGAGTTCTGATGCCCTCTCTACACACACACACACACATAAGCCACTCACTCAATAACCCTAACAAATCTCGATTCATCAACATTTCTACACGAAAACCAAAGTATACATATACATATAGAAATAATTATGCTTTAAGAGAAAGGGGGAACCTGAACACAGTTGAATTGCTTGGCTTGTTTGTTCTCAGATTCAACGGCATAAAGGGCGGGGTAAGGGACATTGTACCTGTGGGGAATTTCATCAAACAGCTTGTAAGCAACAGAAGATGAAGAAATAAAATTGGAAGACATATAAATGTGAAATTAAAATTTACTTCTTGCGAGCCATGCCGACTTGGATGGCCATGTAGAAATTGAGGAAGACGTAGAGAACGAGAACGATGGCGACGTAGCCATACTCTTTGGGGAGCAATTCTACGAGTGCTGCTGCTGCCATTTTTGAAAGTGAAAGAAACGGAATGGGATTGTGATGTGGGGTTTTTCTATCTCTGAAGACTCTGACTTTAGCTTTGGTTTGAAGGAGATGAGATGGGATATATAATAGTGCAATCAGCCAACTAGTAAGCGTGGATATCTAGATTCTAGTTCTTACGCCTTGTTATAATCTAAGCATTTTATTTTTTATTTCTTAAAGACAAATGATATAATTTACTTTTCACGCACATATATTCAATTAAAAATTATCATATTATAAAATTGTTAATTTTCAAAATCATTATTTCATGAGTATGTAAAACTCTTTACACTTGCAGGGCATTAAAATTAAATTCCAATTTTAATTTATTTTAATTATTATTTCTAATATTTTTTATTCACATTTTAATATTGGTGATATTACACTCTAACTAACAATTTTTAATATTAATGACTAAATGATAACTAAATCAAATTAAAATTATAATCATGTACTATTTCTCTTTTTTAAAGACTAAAACAATTATAATATTACTAATAAAATAAATCATTTCCTATTTATTTTATATATAAAATATGCATCTATGATAATAATTTATTTTCTTCTATTTAGAAATTAATAATAAAATAATAACAATAGTCCGATCGTTATTGAAAAAATATTGGTAGTCAAATATTTTTTACTCAATAATCAGTCAATAATTTTATTTATTATTAGCATTGAGCTAGTATCTGAATTGCTATTCAATGTTATTAGTTATTTTTATTATTTAAATTTTTTTTATTATATTGTTTAACTAAATTGGAATTCAAATTAAAAATGTTAAATAAATTAAAATACATTTTGAGGCGGTTCCGACCTTAACCACCGCTATATTCTTGTCATTTATCTGTTCCATAGCGATTCATGCATCAACTATAGTTAAACTTGTCTAATTTTTCGATGAATGCGATAAACTATCGCAAAAGTCGACGAAAACTGTCGCTATTTGTTGAATTTGTTGTAGTGATTTATAACATGGAAAAATTTAAATATCAGTATAGATCTGTTAATGTTTACATTTTTTCATATTATAAATGGAATGTACAAAAATGTATAATAATATACATAAATTAATTCATCCATATATATATATATATTGACTAATTGGTTATATATACGGAACGATTTTTAATTATTCAAGAAAACACACAAAAAATACATTTCAAAGTTCGAAGTTCAAAGTTCAAACCACATTACTTTCCACACAGTACAGATATGGTGAATTTTAGGACACGCAGCGTTCCTTCCTGGCGTGCGGAACGCCATGACGCTGGCGAAAACTCACCGTACACATATATGGTCCTTTCACTTGGCTTAGTGTAATACGATACAATACAATAATTTACAGGATCGGACCCCAAAAATGGCAGCCAAAAGAAATATTGAAGATTTGAGGCATTAGGAGCTACAAGGGCGATGGAGAAGAGTGCATCCAAATGAAATTGCACACAGCATTAGACCCACAATCGCCACAAAAGATAATCTCCTGTTCACATATATATATAATATAGAGTGATTAATTAACTAGTTAATTATATTCAAATGCTAATGGTTTTGTAGAGACCAAATAACCCATGGACCATGGTCAGGCCTCAGGATCAATTACATATTTTGATAAAAATTCGGGAAAATCTTATATTATAGTTCTATTTGTTTTCAATGAACCTATTTTGTATACAGATATATCACCCATAACCAACAACATTGTTTTCTACTCTCTATAAGGTGAAGTTTTCAACAAGGGAAATTTATTCATGGGTATTAGATATTCTTCAAAATTTGATCTTTCCATATTTTTATTCTTACCTTATTATTATAGGATAGAAATAAAAATTTCCTTGACATGAAAATAGTGAAATACACGTTTATAATTGAAAAAATACTATAACTACTCTATCTAATTTTCAAAAGTATTCTTGATTCTCAAAAGTTAAAAACAAAAGCTCACAAACTTTTGAGTTATCAAACAAAAAAAAAAAATTATTCTTACTTTTTTAAAATAGAAACACTTGATAAAAATTTCTTTTTTTTTTTTTTATCAAACTTACCCAATTAACAAAATTTATTATTATTATTATTATTATTATATACATGTGTGTGAGAGTCTTTTGTATTTGTATACTTTATATGAAATGTATACATATACCATGATTGCTAGTAATATTATTTTGTACAAAATCTTTAAGCATTATTATTACTAAAAGAATAAGATTAAAGAAAATATAAACAAATAAAGATTAATTGAGACGAAAGTTAAGACAGATTCTTATAATATAGAGCCGTCAAAATAGACTAAGTTCGTCGAGCCAGACCGCTTATCCGTCTAAATGGAAGGGTTTTTGTCTTTGAGTTTGGACCGTTTAAAATCCGGGCTCAAACGGGTTAGCCCATGGATTAAATGAGCTGGCTCGTTTATTTAATTTATTTTTAAATTTTAAAAAAAATAATATTTTTTCCTATATTTTATGTTATTCGATCCGAAAACTCGATCCATCAACTAAAAATTTTATTTTTTCTAAGGTTTTTTTGCTAAAAAAATGTATTTTTTTAATCAAAAGTAATTTTTTGAAGTAAAAAATTAAAATATTTTTATTTTTTTTAAAATAATTAATTAATTAAACAAGACAGCCCGTTTACATATCGAGCTGACCATAAATGGGCCGAACTAAAAAGTTCTAACTCGTATAAAATCAGGCTAAACGGGCCGGACCTAAATGGACCAACCCCATTTGACCGCCCTAATAATATGTATGTTAATATATAAGAATTTCCCCAATATTATTTCATATGAGCTCTTTATTAGTTTACAGGGGAAACAAAATGGAAGCAAGTGAAAAGGAATATAAGAATGGAGTGAAACCCGATTTTAAGACGGTTGATAGGATCACCCGTGGCATAGCCTTTGAAGTAGAAATAGCGAGCAATTGTATAAAGCACTCCAAGGCCACCACAAATTGAAGGGTGCTTCAGCCCTCCCAAAATCATCAGCATGAAGAATATTGCCATTGTTTCTAATGAGTTTTGGTGCCCTCTCTGCACTCCATCACCAAAAACAATAAAAATAATAATAAGAATTTTTGTTTTCTTAAGATGTGTTCTGTTCCATCAACTAGGCAGTTAGTAATTACCTGAATGCAGTTAAAGAGTTTGGCATCTTTGTTTTCAGATTCAGAAGCATAAAGGTTGGGATAAGGAACCTTGTACCTCTTGCGAGCAATGCCCACTTGTGCAGCCATGTAAAAGTTCAGGAAACTGTATAACACAAGAACAATGGCCACAAACCCATACTCTTTTGGGAGTAACTCAATTATCGTCCCCATTTTTGTGTTGATGATTACTAGTGCTACTACTTCTTCTAAGTTCTAACCAAGTAATCTTAATGATTTTGCTTCAGTATAAATAATTACTGTGGCACCCTGATTCTGATTAGTGTTATGGATTATTAATTATTAGCGTACGTGGTTTAGACTAATTAAGTTTATTTTAATTTAAATGTTTTATTTATATTCCTAGAGGAATAATGTAAATGACATAAAATTAGTTTTATTATTATAATGAGTTAAGACAATGAAAGATAGTAGTAAAATTCTGTGTTCTTGGCTTCATCCGGTTGTATCGATCCGCATATTGTTCTCCAAGGCAGAGATTATCAATAGTCAACCCTTTGACTTTGACTCTACTTAATTAACGTGGCTTGCTCCCTACTCCATAGATCAAAACGTTAGTATATCTTATATTATCAAATAATTTTATTTGCACACCAAAATTAGTCACTAAATCAATCATCAATGTATAATACACATTGAAATATAAAAAATATATATAGTTTAACTCATTTTTAATATATATTTAGTATTTCAATGCATATTATATATTGATGGTTAATTTAAATAATCACAAGTTATTAGATTTAGGTGATCATATTTTCTCCGATCAATTTATTTTATATATTTTAAATGACTTTAAATAAGATATTAGTACAAAAGTTTTCATTAGCTCCTATAATATTTAATAACTTTTACATTATGACATATATCATTATGTTATTACAAATAGAAATTCTTTAATGAGTGTCTTAAAAATGCTTTGATCAGTGAAAGAACAATAATATATATCACTATATCTTTTCAATAAGATATATACAAAAAGGTTATTTTGGTAATGGTAAATATCTTCTGCTGATTTTTTTTTCTTCAAAGAAACTGATTCATAATTATCTTTGTGTTAGTTTAATTAAATGCTATTTTGTGTTTTTTTATTGAGAAGGATTAGGAAATCCACAAATTTAACAGCCAAGGAGTCCGAATCAGAATCATCCACCCTCTTTTTACCATCAATCACCGCAAAAGCTCCAGCAAAAGATGATTACCAATTGGCATATATCATCTACTTCTCCCTCAGATTTGATTACTTTTTTCATGGAACCCTTCTTCTTCTCCTTCTTCTTCTTGCGGTGTTGTTGTTGTTGTGTTGCGGTTGTGGTAGTGGTGGTGTTAATGGTTCGGCGGTTAGTGATGGTAGTAGTGGTGAGGTGGTGGTGCTTGTTGTTGTTGTTGTTGTGGTGATAGTAGTGGTGCAGTTGGTGATGGTGGTGGTTACGGATGATAATTATATTAGTTGAACAAATGATTTAAATAACTAAGTTCAATCAAGCAAATTTATTTCACTAGCCCCTTTTCTTCCTCTTCTTCCTTTTTCTGCTTCTTATTGCACCATCCTCCTCCTTTTCATCCTTCTTCTTCTTCATGTCTCTATCACTAGCACGCCACCCACTCTTCTTCTTCGTTGTCTTTGTCATCCTCGTTCTCGTTGCCATCTTCGTCGTTATTTTCTTCTTCGTCGTAATCGTCGTCGTCGTGGTGGTGATCATCATCATCATTGTTTCTTCTTTTTCGTTATTGTCATTGTCATCCTCGATCTCATCGTCTTCTTCTTATTGAATAAGAACTTGCGTTTTCTGTATTGTAAATCAAAGCGAAATATATTGATAAATTGAATCGAAATAGAATAGAAAAATGAACTGAAATATATATTATCAGCATAAACATGAACATTACATGAAAATTAAAAACTGAACTTAAAATATATTTCGGTTCAATTTACTAATATATTTTGGTTCAGTTTTTCATTTTTCATGTGATGATGTTTGTACTAAGGATGAAATATATTTCGGTTCATTTTACTTTTATATTTCGTTCGGTTTAGTTTACTAATGAATTTCAGTTGATTTTACAGTATAGGCATGTAAATTCCTATTCAATAAGAAGATGACAACGATGACGACGACGATGATAACGACGATGACAACGACGAGGATGATGAAGGAAGACGGAGAAGAAGAAGATGATGATGACGATGAAGATGATGATAATGACGATGGCAGCAGCAGAGGAGGAGGAGGAGGACAACGACGGTGGCGACGTAGAAGGAGGAAGAAGAGAAAGGGGAAGAAGCAGTAACAGTAGCAGCGTGATTTAGAAAGAAGACACACCTGTGTATACACGTTTTGATGAGAACGGTTTTTGTTAATTTGATTTGGACTTGATTATGATTTTACTTGTTCAAATAGCATTAATGTATTTATATTATCTTGAGTAAGTTATGATAAGTTAGGTGGAGATGCAATTGAGTACTGACTGCGATATAGAAGACACGAGAGAATGAGACAAGGATAAGAATCACTCAAACCCTTCAAGTAGAAAAACTTTTATTCTTTTAGTTATTTTCTTAGGATATTTTTTAATTAAATGTAAAAACAAAAATATTATTTTTAGTAGGGTGTTATAGAAAGAAGAAGAAGAAAAGGAGGTAGCGGCAACTACAACTACGACAACAACAACGGCGGTGGCGACGCGGAAGCAAAAGAAGAAGAAGCCGGAGAAAGATGAAAAGAAGCTGCAGAAACGGGAACAAGAAT
Source organism: Stylosanthes scabra (assembly GCA_036250425.1). Taxonomy (NCBI): domain Eukaryota; kingdom Viridiplantae; phylum Streptophyta; class Magnoliopsida; order Fabales; family Fabaceae; genus Stylosanthes; species Stylosanthes scabra. The sequence continues at coordinate 18,026 of JASCZI010090942.1, forward strand.
TGCACGTGTTGTCACGTTTTTTTGTTGAGAATGAGTTGGGAATACTTTGTTGGATTTTGTTGTGTAAAATAAGTGTATATGTAGCATTATTGTATAATTTTATATTCATAAAAAAATTAATTATGTTACTTTAAAAATGTTTGATTCTAGTAATATGAAATATTTGTTAATTTTATTGTGAAAACTTTGATTATTTTTGTGGCTAATTACTTTATTAAAAAATTTATAAGGCAACATATATAAATACAAAAAAATTGATTTATATACAAAAAATTATCATTCAACACGTATAAATACATAAAGAAAAATTCACTTTTTTTTTGGACCTGAATAAAAAATTCACTTAAAACCCCATTATCATCCATATACATTGTCCTTTCAGTTGGCTTATGTAATACAATACAATAATTTACAGGACCCTTTTTTTTTCCAAAGAAATATTGAAGTAGAAAATAAAGAGAAAGTTTTGGTAGTCAATATTAGGGAGATAATAGGAAGTCAATATCATTTTTTCTTTTTTTCTCTTTTTCTTTTATCACCCTCTATTTCGCTAATTACACTTATTGATTTTCTATTAGTCCCCTAACGTTGGTTCCGTATCATTATTAGAAAATAAAAGTTGAGGCCTTAGGAGTTGCCATGGCCATGGAGAAAAGTCCACCCAAATGAAATTGCACACAACATTAGACCCACGCGCGGCAGGAAAAATAATCTCCTGTTCACATATAATATAGAGTGATTAATTAATTAATTATATTCAAATGCATTGCTAATGATATCGAGAGACCAAACAGCCATCATCAGGATCATCAATCGCACATTTTAATTTATAAAAGTGAGTTAGACCTCAAATTTAAGGATTAAAGTGAACTATAATTATAAATTCAGGGTCTAATTTGAATTTATTAATATTTTAAGAGTTAATTTAGACCTTAAATCTACAAGCTTTTTCTAAAAATTCTCTAATATTTCATAGTTCATATGAGCATTTTAGTTTTAGGAGGGTGGTAAAACAAAAATGAGTGAGAAAAGCAATATAAGAATGGAGTCAAACCCGTTCTTACGACGGTTGATAGGATCACCGGTGGCATAGCCTTTGAAGTAGAAATAGCGAGCAATTATATAAAGCACTCCAAGGACACCACAAATTGAAGGGTGCTTCAGCCCTCCCAAAATCATCAGCATGAAGAATATCGGCATTGTTTCTAACGAGTTTTGGTGCCCTCTCTGCACCCCATCACCAAAAACAATAAACACAAGACTTAACTAAACCACCCCCTAAAAACGATATAAATATCTATTATATGTTAGTTTCTATTAAGTGTCGCGTCATCATCTAGAAGACTTTAGAGATAAATCAAGTGAGAAAACATAAGATAAAACAACACCACTTCAAATTCAAAACGAATTAATGTAGTTTTCATCTTATAAATTATTCAATTTTTTTTTTTGCTTTTTCTAATGTAGGACTAATTTTAATATTTACTCATTTGAACCTTAATAACAATTAGGTCTATTAGGCTACATTTGGTTGCTTAGTGTCTACTAGGTTGCATTTGGTTGGGTATACTAGGAGAAGATTAGGAGATTGGAAGTAAATATTATGTTTGATAACTAGTCAATGGAATTAAAATTTCAGCAGTAGAAAGTAGTGACATTAACTAAAACTTCAATAATATTTATTGAGTTTAATTTTGATACACTGATGGTGTAAAGAGTTTTACACAGTTATTTAATCAGATTCATACATTTATGTGACTTTAGAAGTAGTGAGTTTGAAAATTAATTGCTTTTAATGATATGGTAACACATGATTGAATGTATGTATAAAACTCTTTCATATTGACGGTGCATAGAAATTAAATTCATATTTATTTTCAAAAGTATTCTTATCCAACTTTATAAATTACAAGTCTTCTAAAGAGTTTGTAATTATGGTTAACTATCAAAATTGCTCTCGAATTTTTAACTCACTTACAAAAATGACCATGAATTTTGAAAATGATAAATGTGTCCTTCAATATTATTAAAACGTGTCCAAAAAATCGAAAAACATTAACTATGAAATTTGATAATATTTGAACTAATTTATCACATTTTAATAATATTAAGAGACACATTTATTGTTGATTAAGGGTGTGGTGGTAGTAGTAGTAGTTCTTCTAAGTTCTACACAAGTTCTTTGAGATTAATATATAATAGACCAATTCAATTCAATAATAAAAGATTACTGTGGCACCCTGTCCCTGATTATTACTATTATTGTTTTGATTTTGTGGTTTAGACTAAGTGGTAAAATAATGTGTTCTTGGCTTCATCCTTAGATTGTTCTCCAAGGCAGAGATTATTAATAGTCAACCCTTTGACTTTGACTACTACTCCAGAGAGCAAAACTCATTACGTCTATACTCTATACTGTCATACTGGTGTTTATTTATATTATATTATGTTATTACAAATAGAAATTCTTCAATCAGTGTCTTAAAATAGGAAATAGGATTATAAATGAACGTTATATGTCACTATCTCTTTGAGATTTTTATTTACAAAGTCATTAATAGTTACTTTGCACCTTCATTTGTACAAAACTAAATACCTACAGTTATTAAGGTCTATTGTAAACTCCAAGTTTTTCTCGAGCTCTTTTACGTAGATAAATAATTAAAAAATAAAGCTATACAACCATAATTTATTATTCATAACTCATCCATATCTAAATGCTAATTTATTTTAATTTTTAATTATTTATTTTCCTATTTAAAAAAAATTATATCTAGATAATTTATTTTTAGTTAAATAAATATAATAACTTGTTTTTTTATCTTCACTAACCATTCATTAGATTTGTTCCTTTCTTTCTATCTTCACTAACCACTAATTAGATTTGTTCCCTTTTTTTCTCGTAGTGATTCTCATTAACCGCCTATTAGGTTTTTTTTTTTTTTTTTTTCTCTTAGTAACCAAACTAATATATATAAGCTTTCGTACTTGATTTATCTAAAAGAAGATAGACTAATATATAAACTAATATATAACCAAATTACCCAAATGCATTAATAAGCATCTAAAAGAAGATATTATGTAAGAGTTAAGACTAAGGTTCTTCGTATCCAATGCAAAATACTTCTTAGCACAAACACAAGTTTATAGTTTATATGTATGCCCGTAAAGAAAACAGCCATTGATATGATAAATAAGTTCAAGAGTAGTAGTAAATATATACAAACTCAAAAGAAGGATAAACTCCTTTGATTTTTATTTTTTTTTTCAAAGATTCGAATTTAAGATCTTAATAAACTCCTTGACAATTCTGCCATCAGGGTCCATCATAAACCGAATTAAAGTTTCCTTGGCCTGTTCCATGACGATTTTCTGAAAATTTATAAAAGATTATCAGATCCTCATAGTGAAAAATCTTACCAAAAAAAATATATAAACAAATTAAGCTAAGAGCATCTCCGTGGACTAATTTAATGTATCAATTTTGATATTTTCAAAATATGAAATTTTTCTTGCACTGAAATTAATTGATAAAATGAAACCAGTTTTACTAAGATGAGACCGGATTACATCAACAAAACCAATAAAATATTTTCATGTATATAATTACTTTTGTTAAATTTTTTTAATTTAAATAAAATATAAATTAAATTGTGATCAAACATGGGAGTAACAAATTTTATTTGTCTCAAATCATTATAATCTCATAAATACTCACGTGATATTTTATGGGATCCAAAATAAAATTAAAATCAATACTAGCATTCAAGATAACAAAAATTTTACCTGGAATATGAACCACGAAATTCTGTTTTGGTCCCCAGGCTTAGTTTCTTAAATGTTGATTCAGATTCATCAAGTAGTTCAATCTCAAATAAAGCATCTTCAATTACCTGTCCCAGTTTCTTATCTTCAGAAGCATTGTGGAAACAACCTCTTTTCTTAGCATCAAGAACAAGCTTTCTCCAAATCGAGTCACTATTAAACAATGTTGAAGCATTTCCCACAATCCAAAGGCAGTATCTACAAAAATCACACCATAAATTTTAATCACCTTAAGAATATTCTCAACTTACACATTAATTGTAAGGTGATAGTTTAGTTTAGGGTACCTAGCCCTTGTTAATGCCACATTTGTTCTTTGTCTGTTAGAAAGAAAACCAACTTTTCCGGCACCATTGGCTCTAACAGTTGATATTATGATGATATCTTCTTCGCCGCCTTGGAAACCGTCGACGGAACGAACACTCACATTGAAATCAGGATCAGAAACTGAAGTGTAATTCTTAATTTTCTCTTGAATTTCATAAACTTGAGCATTGTATGGAGATATAATTCCTATGCGAGTTGTCTTCCTTGTCCTCAAAAACTCTGTCCAAAAGAAACAAGACAGTTACCCTATTGAAGAACACACATGGACATTACACAATTAAAGGTGAGAGAATTTAGCAACCTTTGTAGAGGTTTCCAACAATCTCAGAAATAACAGCTGCTTCAATAGTATTCTTGGTACTGTGTCCAAGACCAGTTTGCTCTCTTCCCTTGGCTACATTTATGAATGAATAAGAACCATAGATTTCTCCTTCAAGAAATTTTTTGTTATAATCACTCAGAATTGGAGCATCAGAAAGCCTTCCTTCATAGAACTCTTCACTTGGAAATACACTAATCGAAGGATTCATTCTATACTGAACATTCAGCATATGCTTATCATTTCCCAAAATAACCAACCTTTCAAACAAGCTTCTTCCAAATTCAGTCTTCTCAGCAATCTATGACAATAAAATTGAACAATTCAGATAACAAAACAAACAAAAAAAAAAACTATTTAGAATCAATGATGAATACCTGGCTTTTGACCAATGCCGGAAGTTGTTTCTCGTCGCCGATTAGGACACAATGCCTAAGGCCTGGGAACTGTAACGGTATGGTTGACTCGCATTCTTTTAACTGTGCAGCCTCATCAACAACCAGAAATTTCAGTTGTGCCATTCCTTCAGTAAACAACTTAACAGAACTTGATGCTGTACAGAAAATCAGACAAGAATTCGACAAGCAAAATTTGTCGATCCCTCGGTTGTCATTAATAGGGGGAATTGAAATAGAATGAGAAAGTGTAGTTAGTAATCCAACACACAATTTTCTATTAAAGCTTGACCACCCCAAGTAATCAAGAACTTCTTCTTCCTCTTGTTCTTCATCATCATCATCATCAGCAGCAGCAGCATAACCATCCTCATAATCACTATAATTCAGAGCTGGCCTGTGCTGAACTTGATTCAAGAAATTTTCAAAGGTTCCAAGCAAATCTAAAGCTCTAACCATTCTCCTCACATCACTGATCTGAATAAAAGATGTAGGCATGTGTGTATACAAAGTTTGCATACAGAACTTGAGTTTCCTTTTCAACTCACCAAATTCCTTCTTCACAAATTGATCAAATGTCATCATACTTTCAACGAGAGACCGATACTCCTGTACAATGTCAATGTATTTCATCTTCACAAATTCCTTCATTGTCATTCTAGAAGCACCAAAGAGTGAGTTCCTTTTGTAAGAGCAATAAGCAATTTCAACATTCCTGTTTTCCTGCAAAGCAAAATCCTCCAATGACATTAAGCCCTTCTCTTTCTGATACAATTTATAAACTTTCTTTGGTTCCTTAATCAGTTGAATCATTGACTCCAAGCTATGCTTCCAACCACTTCGTGGAGCAAAACACTTGACAAGACTCTTCACACGATTCTCGAGAAAGATATCTTTAAGGCCAAGATAACCATCTATCTTCATTCTAGAACTATTGCCAAATAGCACTATGTCACCAAAACCATACGTTTCGAGCTCAAGCGAACCCTTAACAAGACCATGCAACCGCGACACAACAGTCATCACTGCAGTGTTGGTTGGAGCACATGTTAATGTTCTAACTCTTAGCTTCAAAAGGGAAAACAGCACACAAGCCACTGTCTTTGTTTTGCCTGTCCCAGGAGGTCCCCATATAAGCTTAATGGAGCTGTTATGCTGACATTTTGTCATGCTAATACAGCTTGAAACCGCATCTTCTTGCGATTCGTTGAGATTCTGAGCCTGAATCATGTTGCTTATGCTAGAAATGCCAAGAACATTTAGTCCTCCAGGGCATATTTGGCATTTTCTTCCAATCTATGAACAATAAAGTAAGCATGTTAACATGTTATTAAAACAGTAGATATCATGCACTAGATTTAAGTCATTGGAAGCAATTGAAATATGAATTTAACTAACAAATTACTCTAATTCTAAAATGAATAACACAAACAAATTATGAAACTAAACAAACAACATCAATATTCAGCATATAAAGTGTTTTTTTCCTTCTTTATCCTTACATTTGAATCATGTCTCAGCACTTTTTCAATGATGCTCATGTCTGAATCCTCTAGCTGCGAATTTAGGGCCTTCCATATCCTCACATTTGGTAGCATGTTCATCAGATGAACAGCATAAAGATTCTTAACACCACTTGTGTCAAATTCATTCATAGTCTCCATGTACTTCGAGGACAGAATTGGAATTTCATTGGTATAACCATCTTTAGGCCTAACAACATACCCTATATGGAAGAATTTTTTTGGCCTGTTCAAATCCTCTATGCATTTTGGCCTAATATCAGTAAATGCAATAACATCTCCTAACATAGGCTCATATGATTTTCCACTTCCACCTTCTTCTTCTTCTTCCACATCATCTTTATCACTTTTGTTCATTAATTTTAAGAGATAGGACAAATTCTTAGGAGGTTTGAAGTACTCCTTGTCGATTTCAACCGACACGATTTCACAGAAAGGAGCTCTAGACACTCCTTTCAAGCCTGAACACATGTCACTTCGAGTTTCTTCAATCAGTGAAGGAATGAATGAGTTCATGTATTCTCTCACTGATTTGAAAGTTTCTGGAATCTTATGAACCTGTTAAAACAATGTTTTCTTAAATTATAATCACAGAAAGACTGAAAAAAAAAACATTATAGTGAAAAACATTCCATTTTGCTTCACCAACATGAAAACCAAAAAAAAAAAAAAAAACAAAATAAAGTAACCTTGTGCTTTT
>JASCZI010090942.1:25200-54958 GCA_036250425.1 Stylosanthes scabra
AACTGGAGTCTTCATCAAGATCCTCCCTGGTAGTCTTTGACATGCTTTGCTAATTGATGAAGATCAAATCTGAATCAAATTCAAATATCAAGAAAGCAAAACCATTAAGCTAGCTAGCTACTAATACATGCATTCACACATATATAAATATAAATTATAAACATTATGGAAATTAGAATGAACGAATAATACTTACTAAAAACAATGTGGTTGTCGAATTGAAGTGGTTGATGTTGATTGAAAAGGAGAAAATTCAAGTGCTTAGTAGAAAATGAAAGGTCCTTAGAATATATATAGAGAGAGTTCAACTTCATGCAATCAAGGGCAGGGTAGAGAAAGGAGCAACTTAAAGGTTAAGTGCAATTAGTAGTATTTAAAATACTACTTGGGAAAAGAGAGTGGTTTATTAGTTTATTTATTTAAGCTGCCTACTTAATTATTAGGCTATTTTCTTGGAAAATGTTAATTTAATTACTTACTGCAAATATATAACTTAATTACTTATACAAATATCTAGATCTAGACATTTTTTATTTATATAATTTATAATTAGAGAAATTTTAGTTCACAAACAATTTTTGCCCTATTATTTAATGAACCGACAGTTAAAATGGGCTAAATTCATCGGATCAGTCGTTTATCCGTTTAAACGAATGATTTTTTTTCTCTAAGTCCAGATTATTAAAATTCGAGCTAAATAGGTTAAGTCTGTTTAACCTGTAAAAATGGGCTAGCCCTTTTTTTTCAAAATTTTTTTAAAAAAATAACTTTTTTTTTATATATTTTCTCTTATTCAACTTAAAAATTCAATTTACTAATTAAAAAAATTGATTTTTTTCTAAAGTTTTTTACTAAATTTTTATTTTTAAAAAATTATTTGTTAAGTTAAATTTAAATTATTTATTTATTTTTTTTAAAAATAATTAATTAAATGAGTCAACTCATTTACCCATTGCTCACAAATGAGTTGATGGAGCTAAATAAATCAAGCCCGTTTGTTTAGTTGTCTTATGACACATATATTAATAGTGAATAGGTTTAAATGTTGTTTTGGTTTTGATGTATCTAAAGTTGCGTTCGTTTATGAGAATAGAATAGAACAATACACTGAGACTGAAAAAGTAGGATATAGACACTAAAACTTAATATTTTTATAGTGTGTTTGGCAATAATGGACATAACATACAAAGATAAAGCTAAAATTTAATATAAATGATATTTTTATCTTTTTAAAAAGATAATGTTAGAATAATAAATAATTTTATGGGTAAAAAGAAAAAAAGATTTATTAAAAAATCATGTGTCCATCCTCTTAAATTCTATATTTATTAGTGTCTTTTGTTTAAAAGTGGACACTAAAATAGTGAAAATTAGGCCAGAAACAGAGTGTCCATGTGTTATCAAACAAGTTTATGTCCATCAATGTCTATGTCTCTATGTCCTGTCCATCAGAAACAAACGCAGCCTAATATATTAAAAATATTAAAAAGACAATTATTTTTAATAATTTTTAATAAAATATTATTTTTATTATAATATTCTCAAGATATGTTAGCAAAACTCATCATTAGCATAATAAATAATAATAATAATAATAATAATAATAATAATAGTTTTATATTAAATTGACTATTAACCTTCAACACTAATCAAATTTTGTAAAAAAAAAAAAAATTATTTTTGCACCAAAAAATATTGCTTTCTTAGCACTTGTCAAAATTAAAATTTCTAAATAGCAAAAAATACCACATTCGAAATAACCATATCTTTAAACATTATTTATTAAAACATCATTTTTTACCGCTAATAATACTATAGGTACAATTTTTTTTGGTCAATTAAATCTAAGAATAATGCTAGGAAACCAACATTAGGTGATCAATAGAGAGTCAATAAGTATAATTAGAGAAATAGTGGTTGATAAAAGAGAAGAGAGAAAAAAAATGATATTTACTCTCTATTGTCTCCCTAATATTTGCTCAATTTAGAAAAAGAAAATTATTTTTAATGTCTCTATCTCACTTATCCACTTCTCAGTCATTCAAAAGATATTGAAGTAGAGGACATATGTGTCCATATTTTTTAAAAAACATACATATGTATCCCTCACCAATCACCATTTGGGTCCCAGCCTTTAAGAAAATGGGATGCCGGAGCCTGAAGACCCTTGTTATTTTGGCGGGAGTTACATATGTACGCTTTTTAAAAGATGGAGGGCATATATATCCTTTACCCAAAATATTGTTCAATTTGATTATTTGATTAACATAAAAACTCATATATTTTTATTTGGGTTTAGGATTTGGCTAATATATATAGAATGTTTTTAAATTTTGGGTTTAGTTAACGTATGCTCTTATAATACATGATAAATTTTTTATATAAAAATTTTAAATACAAATACAAATACAAAATAAATCTGATGGGAATAAATAAATAAAATAAAATAGGGAAGCGAAGATGAGAATGAATGGAGTGGAGGAGTAATAGTAAGTTAAAATGGTGGTTGTGTTGGAAGTATGACAAAGAGAATGAGATACAGGCTGTTGGTGGATAGGGAGAGGAAAATCATAGGAGTGTTGTGTGAGTACTCGGATAAAGGTGAATTTAATTTGTCTTGGAGGAATCTATGATGGACAATCGAATTGGAGTTTCAATTTCCAAAGGAACAGATTATTAACCCTTTTTCCAAAGCTTCTGTAGGGCTCGAGATCCATCATGCAAAAGAAAAGCAATTCACATTCATGAAGGAGTGGAGTTAAATAGCCACGAAGGGAGAAGAGGCAAGAGTTATAAGAAAATAGGAGTTCATTTGGGGGAAGCTATTGGAGTAGTGGCTTAACTTATTTTTCAAGTAATGTTATCGCAAAAGCTCACAATGGTAGTGGAACCTTCTCTCCTAAGGCTTCTCTTCTGCTTAGTCCCTCCCTACTCTCTAGGGTGCGTTTCCGGTATGACAGGCCATTTGCCTGTAAGACCGTATAACATTTATGATATCCATTGAGATTACCTCAATTTATTACAGACGGTTGAGATTTGACCAAGCAATTTTCTGTGGCACACTTTTCTTAGTGCCTACCATGGACTACTAACCGGTCGTTGTTGTTCCCAGGGTAAGTATTAAAGGCCGGCTTGGCTCACACTTCACAGCTTAAGACTCTTAGCTGGTTTTGTATCTAAGCCGTAGCTTTGTTTGGGTATTTGGACCGTTTTATTGGGCCCAAAACGCTTGGATCGGATCACATCTATTGAGATGGAAAAAACCAAAAAATCAAGTAGTAATCCATTGCATAAAAAGAGTTTACATTCCAGTTTTAATCAACGTCTAATAACCAGCAAAATAGAAAGAGTTTATAGGGTCTAAATGATTGGTTCTGGAACAATTTATTAGGGTTCATATTTCTTTGATAACCATCATTAGATTTTTTTTATATGGTTTTCTTTTCTATTTTTACATCCAATTTCACGTGAGATTATGAAGTTTTAAGAAATTCATGTCTTCTCCTCAATTTGTTTGTTAATTCTTTAAAGCAATTAATGTCAGCGACATACACCTAGTAATCGTTTGAAGTTACCTCTGTCGGTGTTCCTGTTCCTTTAAGCTATTAATCGTTCTATTTTGTAAACCACCTTCAAGTGGGTAAACTTTAGTTGTTTTGTTTTCTGCTTGTAAGACTCTTGGTCACCTGATCCATTTGCCTTTTGCATTTTTTTAACTTTATGAACTAGTCTTGTTAAGACTCTTGGTCAATGTTCTTTTGCCTTTTGCATTGTTCTAATTTATGAACTAGTCTTTTTAAGAATCATGATCAAGTGTTCATTTTGCCTTTTGCATTGTTCTGATTTATGAACTGGTCTTGTTAATACTTATGGTCAAATGTTCATTAGATTTAGTTCCATAGTTGTCATCTGTTTTCATCTTCTTCTAATGAACTGCAAAATATTTTTACTCACTACCAATGTGACATTTAAGAATGAGTTAATCAATAAAGGGGAAATATTAACTACTTCACAAGGACACTGATAAAACAAGAATTGGCATGGTATTCTGATATTAATCCACCAAGAAATAATAGGTATAATGGCATAGAATATAATCACATTAAATCCACACCATATCAAGTAAGTTTATGAACTTCAATATCAAATGAAGAAAACTAATATGCCAAACCACTGTTCCAGTGCTCAAAAGACTTCCATAGCACAAGGTAAAATGAATTGTACCCCTAAAAAGTTTGTCTAGTCAGGGACACCTCATAGAAAAATAGCAAAACAGATTTCTAAAACAACGCCCTTGCCTCTATCATGAAAAAAACAAAACAAATGATTGAAAAGTGGGGAATGAAAATAACACGGTCAGGGGCATCACATTAATAACAAATCTTATTATTTCCCCACCTGAGACATTGATTTTCCTTGAGAATCCTGGCTGCAATTAGCATTAGTTTTTGTTGGGTTGGGATACCTTGTTCTACGGTGGTCGGTGGCCAAGCTCTCCAGAACCAGAATGACAACAGAGATGAAGAGCAGAACCAAGCGGCACCGCCACTTTCGGAACAATCTGGCGGCGACCTAGACGATGAAGAACACGAACTAAAGAAAAAAGTAAAAGAAGAAATAAATCCCCAAATTGTAAATTGTAAATTCATACAATCACAAAAAATGAAAAAATTTGGGCTGAAAGACTAAACAATGCCAGCTATAAAGAAGCTGGTTGTTTTGGTAAAATTCTAATAAAGAAAGATGGGTAAAAAGGTAAACTACTCATTCACTACAGGACAAAAGATAACAGCTTCACCTCTTTATGCTTGTCATACAGTATCTCATTGGTTTGGCATGGCATACAAGAAAATTTTCCAATATTATTTTGCAAGCTAAAACATGAGTATTTTTTTTAAAAAAAGGAATCAACAAGAAATTTTAAATATCAATTTTGATATCTTAAATCTTAATCCTGATTCTTAAAATCTTCCTAAATAAAAGTTAAAAGATAATTCCATAATTAAAGAAAAAATCGATTAATAATTATTGAATTTAATTCTAATATAATAACGATGCCAACTATTTTACACCATTTTTAGCAATTATTCACACGTTAAAAGTAAAAGATATTATTAATTTATTAAAATTAAATTGATATTTGATTACTTAAAAGTTTGTGTTTATATATATGAATTAATGTATGTGTACTATTGTAAACATTCGTATACATTAGGAAGGTTTTCACATATACCAATATACTTTATTGGAACACTGGTATACCATGATTATCTAACGTTCATATAATGAATTAAGTATATGGAAGGCTGTGATGCAAATGAAAATTTTCATGTGAGAATGCGAACATTCAGAACACGGTGAGCACTGTACCTATTATTCCGTTAACCCAATAAGGAAGGTGTGAAATGTTATCTTTACCCTCTAGTTGTGACTTGTGAGGTCGGTGGCTTATGAATGGCTGGTGTTTAGGCTAGCCATATAGTGGAGAGGGTCTGGCCATTAACTACTTAGATTGGACCACAGTCATTAAAGTCATTGAACCCTTTGTTAACATTAGAATATGATACTTTTACGTGGCCTAGGCTGTTGTCATGTATCATCCAAATTTTTCTTTTAAAAAAAGGTTACTGATAATAAAAGAATTTAAAAATAAAAAAAGGGTTAAGGTGAAAAAAAATGATTTCGAATTTTAACTGAGTAAACCACCAATATCATCTTTATAATTTTTAGAGGCTGAAAAAATGATTTCAAATTTTATTAATGATAAAAAATCACTTCAATTATTTAAAAATGTAACAAAAATATTAATTTTATATATTTTTATTACATTCGACATGTGATAAAAATATATTTTTGTCATATTTTTAAATAATTGAAATATTTTAATAGTTAACAAAATTATAAATATTTTGTTGACTTTTAAAAATATTTTGAATAATTTTAGTGATTAATTATTTTTAATGAAGTTCTAATCGAATTTAAATTAAGGTAGCAAACTCACATAACATAGAACTTATAAATTTAACTAAGATTAATATCTTATTTTTCTTTTCAAAAAAAATCTGTTTTTTTTTTTCGAGAATGAAGGTATTTAATTTTATTGATAATAAAAGATTGTCTTATTTTTTTTTATAATATCTTATATTTTTTAAATAAGAAAAAAAATGTCAAATAATAATGAGTGATTAATTAATTATTATTTATTAATGACCGGCCCAACAACTTCACCAATCACGACAAATGTGGCCTTCTTTCAGAATTTCGATTTTAGTGGCTTCTCCATTCAAGCATCCCAAGCTCAAGTGCTCAACGTGGCTTCCTGTTTATAATTGTCCTTCCCGTCTTTTCTAAGAATTCCAAAGATGTATCTGGTATTTCCAAACATACAACACGACAAATTTAATACTTTCAATTGGACCGTACTTGGTATATTAGAATTCCATTAAAATGAATGGAACATTTGAAAATTTTTCTATACATTATTTAATAACAAAAAAAAATAAAAAAATTTATATTTTTATGTTAATATTTATATTATGTACAATGGTATATCTATTATCACTGTATATATTTTTTTTTTGAGTAATGCTAGCGAGCTAACGTTAATAAGTCTATGAATTGTAATTAAAGAAATTGTGAATGATAAAAAAAAAAACAAAAAAAAATAAAAAAATCTATTGGCCAACTATGGGCTCTGGAATTTTCTCTTTTCTGTTTTATTCCTAATTGACTTTTGAATTTAAAGTTTATAGTGTCCTATGTTTGGGGAAAAAAGAAAACTGAAAGTTCTCCCTCTTTTCAAACTGATTATTATATCATTCACAATCAAATTCCCACCGATGAAGGAAACCAAACAAGAGTGTATGAGACCAACCTAAATAACTTGCAATTGACTTGTCGTCAACCTTTCATCTCTGTGTTAAAGAGTCACCAATGCATTTCACTACTTGTAAGTAACGGATGCCATTCACACTTTTTTTAATATATATATTTTGGTTAATATTTAGTTTTATTTTTAATCTCTAATTGATTTTTTATTAATCACTTTTGTCACTAGTTAATCAGTTTATGAACGCCACGCTTGATTAAGAGCACCGCACTAATTATTCTTTGATGCTTTCATATTCAGTTATTCTGTATCGGTTTATGATTGATTATATTTATTTATTATTACTATATTTATAAGGAGGTTTTGCTTTGAAAAGTTAAGAGCTTTCAATTTTTTATGCAACTATATCCTACCAAAATCTTTCTTTATTCTAATTTATTTGTTGAAGAATTAATCTACGTGTATCACTATTTATGTGTTATACGTAACTTCTCTGTTTTTAGTGCTGTAAATGTGACATATGAAGGTGTATGTATCATTAGTCATTAGGGTTTTTCGAAATTCACTTTCATCATCTCATTTACTGTTTACTAATGTGTTTTGAAGTTTTGTATTGTGGACTGTTCAGTTTCCTTCAGTTGGAGTGACTGGAGCATTGTTTATTTGTGTCGTTTAGATTCTTAGAAAAAAGAAAATCCAAAAAAAAAAAAGATCAAAAGGATGGAGCAGAGTTCAACAAGCACAGAGAAAAATTTGAAGCATCAAAGCTTGGTGAATATTGTGTTCTCATGGACTCTTGAAGATGTTCTCAACCAAAAGCTTTACAAAAACCAGGTTTTTTCATTATTATTTTATGTTCAATACTCTTTAAAGTTTAAACTTTCATATTCTTACATTATTATTTTTTATTTATTTAGTAAGTTTTCTGTTTTTGTTTTTTAATTTTTAAGAGGTGCTGTTCTTCATATGATCACAAATTAGTCTTTAATATTCTTCTTTTCAACTTCTCCTCAGAAAGATTAATGCAAGCATTGCTTAAGAATGTAAAAAAACACTGAAACAATATCTTTTTTGTTGCTCTTCACACCATTCTTAGTGTAGATTGGCAAAAAGGGATGCATTAAAATTTTGTAATGTAATAGTTACAGTTATATATTATGCACCAAATGTTGTTGTTAATTTTATTATATATTTTAAGAAGTTTAATTCTATACCAAAGTTGAAGTAGCTTGAGCATTGTTGTTTCTTCACAGGTTCAGAAAATTCCACTCACATTCTCCTCAACAGAACAGTACTTGAACTCATTTACTTTGCCACTGGTTGAGGAAACTCACAGTGATCTGTGTTCAGGAGTAGAAGGTGTTTCTCAAGCTCCATTTTGCGTCATGACGATTCAGAGGTCCGAGGACTTCAGACCTCCCAAGAGCTTATTCTATAAAATGAGAGTGAATAAGATCACTGAAGAAGTTCAAAATGTTGGAAAATATGAACCTGAATCTGGAGATATTGTTGCTTTCACAGATGTTAGACCAAGAGGGATACATGACTTGATCAGGCCCAAAATGCAATACCATATTGCTTATATTTGTGGATCAAAAGATGAATTTACCGACGAGATTGAAGTACTTTCATCTAAATTCTTGGATATGGATTCTGGATTTACCAGGAATATTTACAAAACACAAAAGCTCTATGTTGTATATCTATTGAACATGACCACGAATATTCGCATTTGGGAAGCGTTGGCTCCTGGTTCAAACATGAACATTATTAAGAAAGTTCTGCAGCCTCTGGAGCCTAATTCGGATGTATGTTAAGTGTCATTTAAAAAACATATTGTGCTAATTGCTTGTACTAGTTGAATACTTATGGAAAACTTTTCTACATGAGACTCATTTTAAGAATGTTCATGCGTTGTTCTCTGATTTTGATATGCTGCTACTTTTGTTGAATCCATATTTTACAGATTGAAGAAGTCTGTCAGATTTGCTTTTCTGGAGAAAACAAGACTCAGTCTCCAGCCCAACGTTTAGCACAAAGCATAATCCGTGCTCAGAATCTGAATGATTCTCAAAGAGATTCTGTTCTGAGCTGTGTTGCTATGAGCGAATGCCATCACAATCATAATGTTAAACTCATATGGGGGCCCCCGGGAACCGGCAAAACAAAGACTGTTGCTTGCTTGTTATATTCATTGCTCCAGTCGAAAGTCAGTACATTGACATGTGCTCCAACTAATACTGCAGTGTTGACTGTGGCATCTCGCCTTCATAGTTTGGTTAAGCAGCCAAAATTTGATACTTATGGCCTTGGAAACATTGTGCTGTTTGGCAACAAAAACAGAATGAAAGTGGATAATTTTCCCGGTCTTGAAGATGTGTTTCTTGAGTATAGAGTGAAGGATCTTTTAAAGTGTTTCATGCCATTAACCGGGTGGAAACATCACTTGGAACTTACGATCAAGTTACTGAACAACCCCAAAGAACAGTATG
Organism: Stylosanthes scabra; assembly: GCA_036250425.1. Taxonomy (NCBI): domain Eukaryota; kingdom Viridiplantae; phylum Streptophyta; class Magnoliopsida; order Fabales; family Fabaceae; genus Stylosanthes; species Stylosanthes scabra. The sequence goes on from JASCZI010090942.1 coordinate 34,522, forward strand.
ATTCATATAGGCCTGAACTGAATGACAAGGGAGATGTAATGTCCTTAGAAGAATTTGCTAAGAAAAGTAATAGCAATGTAGACCGTGCATATTCTTCGTACCAGAGAAGAGTGAAGAGTAATAACCTTTTGACATTTGAGCAATTTGTTGAGAAGAAATTCAATGGCATTGTAGAGTCTTACAATTTGTATGTTGAAGATAAAAAGATGAATGCTGCTGGTATGACAATGGAGCAATTTGTGAAGCAAAGGTTCAATTACATTGGAGGCAAGCTCAAATGGTTCATGAAAGCCTTGTATACTCACCTACCAACATCCATGATTTCATTCATAGTGGTAAAGGAAATGTTCACTGCACTGGATTTGTTGAAATCTCTGGAAATTTCGCTGCGCAATGCGAAGTTCAAAGAAGACTTTCATTGGTGTGAAGATGGAAAACGCCTACGAAGCATACTAAGTTCACTATCTCGTTCGATTTCGCTTCCTAATATCACCAGCGAATATGTCATATCAATGTTTTGCATTCAGAAAGCATGCCTGGTATTTTGCACTGCATCAAGTTCTTCGAAACTTGCTACTCAAGACGAAGGGGGGAAAATGTTCCGGTTTGTAGTTATCGATGAAGCAGCACAGCTGAAAGAATGTGAATCAGCAATTCCATTACAACTTCCTGGTCTTCAACATGCTGTTCTCATAGGTGATGAAAGACAACTTCCTGCATTGGTTAAAAGCAAGGTAGATTCTGAAATCCTTTAAAGAAAAATTTGTACTAGTGAGATTGATGCTGACATAGGCCAATTGAATCTGATACCTTTATCTTGGTTTAGTAATTTTGTTGTTTTGAATTTTGGTTATTATTGAAGATCACGATCTTATATGTTAGTTGATGAAATTTTAGATTTCTGAAAAGGCTGAATTTGGAAGAAGCTTGTTCCAGAGATTGGTATTGTTGGGGAAAAAGAGGCACATGCTTAATATTCAGTATAGGATGCATTCATCAATTAGCAAATTCCCAAGTGAAGAGTTCTATGATAAGCAACTTGATGATGCAACCATTGTCAAATTAAGAAGATATAAGAAGCAATTCCTTAAAGGGGAAATGTATGGCTCCTATTCTTTTATCAACATATCAAGGGGTAAAGAGCAATCTAATCATGATCATAGTTGGAAGAACATTGCTGAGGTTGCTGCTGTCTCAGAGATTAATTATTGAAAGACTTAGAGAAGGTGTGTTCATATTTCTCCTAATTTGTAATCGTGCTTGAATATATCTTCTAGTGTGAATCACATAAATATAAAATGAATTGCCTCCATTATTTCCTGAATGTTCTAAATGATTTTTGTCTTATTTTATTTTAAGTAAATTGTTGTAACGTGTAATGATTTAGTACCACGGATTCTTAGCGAGTTAGGTGTAAATGGAATCCGTGGCAGGCTTTCATGGATTCCACAAACCAATTGTAGCCTGCCACAGATTCCATAAAAATTTGATTTGGTGCAAAATAATCATTTTAAATGAAATGATGTAATTTGATCATTTTAGAGTCCGGATAGTTTAAATGGATAACTTACCTTTTATTTTATTGATGTGATTTTTACCCCCTTTAGCCCCTATCAATATAGGTCATTTTAATTTTAGTTTCTATAAAACTTTTGTAGTAGCGTTGGGAATCTAACCATGGTCGTTATAAATTATGAATATAAATATTTTTAGTTCATTAAAATATCAAGAACTATATTGTTTATCCTTACAAATATTTCCTAAATTTTGTTGATTACTATATTGTTTAATGGGACCAATACCAAAATGGATTTTAAAAAACTAAACACATAGATAAACCAAATATGATGTATATGACATTCTTTTTCTTTTCCCCCTCTTCCCTCTCTTGACAGAATTTTTGACAAGGAGACAGAAAGTTAGCATAGTAATCATATCTCCATACAAAGGTCAAGTACATGAAATCCAGAAGAGCATAAAGCAATACATTTCAGACAGTGATCCTAACTTCTCTGTCAGTGTTCGTTCTGTCGATGGTTTTCAAGGCGGTGAAGAGGACATAATTATAATATCAACTGTGAGATCCAATGGTGCTGGGAAAATTGGTTTTCTTTCAAATAGACAAAGAACAAATGTGGCATTGACAAGGGCTAGGTATGCTATTTATATGCACTAATAAAATTGATAGGAATTCCAAAAACTTAACTATATAATAAATTATGATATTTGGTTATATTTTATTTAAGAATTCAATTTTACTTCACTATCATCGTAAAGCAGTTTTTCACAAACATCCAATTACGTAACGCCATGTTAATAAAAATAATTACTTTTTTATATTTACTGCATGAATCGTCATTCAAAAAAACATGTGATTTGACGATTGTATAATTAGACTCTAGTTTTATTATATAATTGAAAATATCATTAGAAGTTGGAAATGTAAGGTTTATGTTATTGTTTATTGAAAAACTTGTTTTTTTTTTATGCACAGATGTTGCCTTTGGATATTAGGAAATGCATCAACTTTGATGAAGAAGGAGGGTGTATGGAAGAAACTGGTTCTTGATGCTAAGGAAAGAAACTGCTTCCACAATGCTGAAGAGGATAAGAAATTGGCTCTGGCCATTGCGAAATCCTTGTTTGACCTTGAACATTCACTGGAGGAACCATTCAAGAAACTAAGTCTATGGGACAATTCTAATACACCTTCTACTTCCTTTAGGTATGTGGAATCATATGACTTGCTAACTCTCTATATGTATGTTCATATGAATTTAAATTAATAATCTAGTGAAGTTGAATTATTTTCACTTATGCCTAGAGAAAATCAAGTGAGAACTACTTTGGTTAGACATGTATTATTTATATGTAAAAGGGTTTACGACACTATTGTCATATCAGTAGAAATAACAAATTTTTAAACATGTTACTTCAAAAGTCATATCAACGCTTGAATCTAATTGGATAACAGTGTAAAATTTTTTACGTTATTACTGCATTAAAATTAAACTCTATTTATTTATTTATTTTTTGTCATAGATTGAATTAAAATATTCTATAACTTATGTAAGGTTCTCTTTGGGCAGAGTACATAAACCAAGATTGGAGTATAAAATTAAAATGTGAAGACATTGAAGCACATGTATATAAAATACCATGGACATGCCATCCCTAAGGACCTTTCTTGAGTTTTGAACTTGTGATCAAGAAGCAGAGAAGCAAATCAACCTTTTGATATTTTATTTTGTCATCCATGCATGTTGGCGGTAATATTGTAATTGTCATTTTGAACATAACTTATCCTTACAATGTGTATTCTACCATGATTTACTAAGATTCTTTGTCTTTTTGTGGATTATGCTAAGATTATTGTGAGGGGTGAAAATGCAAGCTACATGCATTATATGGCAAAATTTAGAGAACTTTGCTATTAGCCTTATATTTCATTGATGGAAAAATTTTAGGGTTATTGTTATGGTGGCTGCGACAAAGTTGCTTAACACAAACATAAATAATAGGATCTGCATTAACAAGGCTCCTCTTGTTACAAATTTCGGGTGAGATTGAAATATTTTAAGTTATATTCATAGTTGGTTTTTTTTTTTTTTTTTAATCAAAGGCAGTTGTATTTTATTTCACTGAATAAAAAAATGAATATATATGAGTTGGGTCCAACTTGAACAACCAAAAGCAAAAGAAAGTGGGATCTCCACATAAATTAAAAATGTAAATATCAAATAAACGTAGAGTGGAAGATACTAAAAAAAACAAAGAAATGTGTTATATTTGAAACTCAAGGTTGATATCTCAATGACGGAAGCAAAAATCATTTGGAGAAGATGTGGCTTCAAAGATATGTTGGTGCTGGGAGACAGTCGTGGATATTTTTTCCGTAGACCATAATACCCTTAAGATTATGTATAAACCACATGATCTCTCCAAACCCTAACACTTCCTGCAAAATACTCTTATGTCATTTTGAAGATTATCTTGAAATCTGCCTCCATTGTTCAGGATACAACAGTAAAGAGTCTTCTAATAAACTTATTCAACACAAATCTTCACTCTTTAACCGAACACCAGAAGAACTTTATTAGGGCACAAAATAAAAAATCCTAACACCAGAAGAACTTTATTAGGGCACAAAATAAAAAATCCTAATAGCACACAAAAGAAAACTCTAGCAGAACACTAAAGTACAAAAAAAACTCTAATAGGGTAAAAAAAAATTCTAACAGAACAGTAGAGCACAAGAAAAAACTTTAATGGAATAAGATGAAGGCGTTATGTATATGTATATGCGTATGCATATCTCTTAACTTATATTAAGATTTAAGACAAAGTTCAAAATAATAATAATAATAATAATAATAATAAGACATTGATTGGTTCACGCAAGTAAAAGACAGGAGATGGCTAAAAGGTTGTTTGTTTTTAAATTAAATGAAATGAATTAACCGCACACATAAAACATGATTAATGAGTTAATGGTGGAAAGCATAAGCAAAATAGAAGGAATGAAAAATTAAAAAAACGTGAACGGCAGGATTCGAACCTGCGCGGGCAGAGCCCACATGATTTCTAGTCATGCCCGATAACCACTCCGGCACGTCCACTTCTTTGTTTTGTGATTTTATAGAATATGTATTATAACATAGAATTTACTTTAACCTTTTATTGATGCATTAAAAAGTTAATGTAATGGAAAGAGATAATTATTTGATTGATTAATTAATAATGATGATTAGAACGTGAAACAAAATGGAAACATGGATTAGGAGGTCCTGTAAGCTTAAATTTTGGCCCAAAAAAACCTGTCACTATCAATTTCATTTGGTGGTTGAATATAAGAAATAATAATACATATCGAACATATCACAGTTTATAAAATTAATGATGGATTATTTTATTCATATACATTATGAATTTACTTACTTTAATAAATTGCAACATTGTCAATTAATGGTACGCTGATAAAATTTAGCTTTTTAAGGAGAAAAAACATATATTAGCAATATTTGTGTTTACGATCACCATAATTATTAAAATAATTGATTAAATAAAAGATTGAAAATTTTTAATTTGTATTAACTAAAATATCAAGATGTGATTTGTAAATGAATGTTTTAAGAATGTTCTTCAAGTTTTTACAAGTGAATGTTAAAAAATTTTAATTCATGAAATGTATCAATAGTTTTTAAAACTTTTATATCTCTTTACAAATAAAATTTTATAATTTAATATAAAAAAAACTTAAGAAATGTTATTAAAATATTCTTTAGATAACTCTGTGTATATACTTAATGCTGAGAAAAGTACTGGTTTTTTGTCATAAAAGTTGGATAAAAATCCTAATTGTTACGAACTTTTTTTTCTTAAAGTTGTCATAAAAGTTTTAAAGAGATTAAAATAAAAGTTGTTTGACAATAAGGCCCTTGTCCCATTTTGACCAAGGAAATCGCCACGCACTCATTTGTGTCTAGAGAATCATTTGAGAGAGATTGGAAGAAGGGAGCCCTAACCCATTGTGATCGACGTCGGAGCTTCGACGGTGACGGCGAATCCATCGCACTATAGCCAGGTATGTACCATTTTCTGGTCACCACCGCACTTTGGGAAGCAAGGACCAAGATCTTCGAGAGGTTTCTAGACCCACCAAGGGACGCGTCACCGCATGGCTCGTTGCTCACTAAGAAATCATCTCAGAGCAGGACCAACATCATCTGCAACCTCTCATCCAATTTCGTCCTCAGAGAAGGGACCTTGGAATGAGGTCAGGATTGGCAAGTTGTTAGAGGATCTTGATACCTTAGCTGGAACTATTTGTATCAAGGCACCAATACTCAATTATCATTATGTTTTTCCATTAATAAAGTTTTGATTTTTTGAGGATTTTTTTAGGGATTTGTTATGTGGGTGTTGCTTGGGTTGTGATTTTAAGGTGAATTTTAGAGCATCTCCAATGGGATATGTTTTGGGTATCAATTTTTATTGAAATCGTAAATGAACTGAGTTGATATTGAATTATGCATTGGAAGTAATAGAGAAAGTGATATTGGTATCAGTTGATACCGTATCACTTTGAAGGAATACCAATTAGGATATGCCATGTGTAGAACTCATTAAATACAGGTTAATTAAATATTATTATGTGGGACCCAAATTGATTTTAAATCAAAATCAAGCATTGGAGCAATAAATCTCATATTTATCTCAAATCATATATGGTCCCATTACGTGGCATCTTATGGGACCCAAAATAAATTTAAAACTAATACTAGCATTAGAGATGCTCTTAGAGTGTAAATGGTAAGGGGCTGAAAATCAAACTAAGTTCTAACTTTGATAAATAGCCAATTTTCAAAGAATGCTAAAAAGATTGAAATTTTGATGGTAGCCATTTCACTAATATGAAAATTAAATTAATTTCTATATTTAATTGTCTTTGACTTTTGAGCAGGTGTTGATTAAATTCCCCCGACCAATTACTCTTGGAGGTATGACTTTTAAAGAAATAAATTCAACAACTTACTGTAACTATGTGGAAACATTAACTACCAATGGAGGAGGACTAAGGACTTTATATTTGAAAATATTTGAAAAGAATTGCTCTATGACTTCGTGGTGGTTTGGAATAAATTGAGGTGTGCCTTGGATAGTAGTAATGGCTCTTGTTGCTTTGCCTCACAAGTCACAAGTGTATATCATTTGGTGCTAATGGCTATATGCCAAAGGTGCCAAATGTTATTAATCATATAGCAAGGTGTGTTAGGATTATAGACTAGGTGCTGCATATTAGTGATGTTTTCATATGCATGTTCTGTTGAATTTCTTTTTCTATTTGAATATCTCATAGTCTTGTGTTACCCCCTCCCTCCTTTGAGGTTGAGACTTGTACTGCTTTATATTTATTAATTATAGAAAAAAAAGTCGTTGCATCTTATTGAAAATATTGTGTTAAAGAGGCCAATCAGTGTTGATAATAATCTCAAAATAATTGGTTCTGTTATATGGTTGGGAGGTCCTAACTAGAGGTTAAGAATGTACATCTTTAATTTTAAGGATCATAGATTAATTCTTGGCAATTTGAGTAATTCAGACTGTCCAAATTAAATATTTCTCGTATGTAAAAAAATTTTGATCCTTCTTTTTTTTTTTACTTAAATAACTTACATTTCATTAATAAAATAAATACACAATTAAAGGGAAATAAAATACTAACTACTATTGAAAATAAATAAACAATAACTATCGAGGGCAAAACGGTCAATATATTTTTTTATGCATAACGAAAACTTTTGTGACAATTTTGAGGGAAAAAAAATATTTATGACAATCAGGATTTTTTACCCAAACCTTTATGGCAAAAATAGTACTTATCATGCTTAATGTTTTTATGGTCAATATAAATATCAATAATATATTATATAAATCATCTTCCACATTAATCACTACTTATTTATATATTTTTTTTGTGTGCATCAAAATTTTTATTATATCATAAATTCAATAACTAATCTCTTGGATACCGCATATATAAAGTGGACGATCCTACCAAACAAGCTTTATTTTCATTCTTCAAAAAAAGAAAATCGAACTTAAAAAAGATAGTTAGGACCACAACATATGTGCCTAATATTCTCCTTATTCTTATTAGATAAGTTATTCTTCATTTCTTACTTATTTCTATTGTTTAGGTAACATAGCTTAGCGGATTAAATATTGGGTCACTCAAAGAATATTAAATATTGGAAAGTGGGCGTATTTAATTTTTCAACAAACTATTTTTTTTTTCTTTTTCCCACGTTTTCCCGTGCCTAAAATGTTAGGACTAATTTGTCACAAATTCTACTGCTTTTAAAGATTTGTCGCTAGCTTGAGTTAATTAATGTATGCACGCACAATGGTGAGTTATTCGGTGTTTCTTTAATTTGCGTGCATGAACACTCAAAAGTGTATAATTGCAAAGTTAACCCAAACGTTAAAATAATTATGGAGTAGCCCCCTTTAACATTGGCGGACTGGACCGTGGAAGTTCATTCAGTTTTTTGTTTAAATTTTTTTGTAGATACCTATTAATTCATTGTTTATTATTATAGTATTTGATTTGATGGGCCATGTTACTGTAACTGAGGAATTAAAGAACCATATTACATTGAAACTGTGAGGATGTTGAGGAGGCGCAACTTCGGTGGCTGAAATTGCAGTACATTAAGATGCTGTTATCACCGGAATAGTTGGGTGGCGTTGGTGATACCAGGACCGAGAAGAACACCGAGGGGACGAAGTCAGAAAGTTGAAACTCCAACCGACTTGATGAGATTAATTTTAATATGTTAGGCTTCTCGACTTGTTTGGATGAGCTTCTCGTAAAAAGATTGTTTTTCGAATTATTTTTTTAAAAGATATTTTGCAAAAGTAAAAGTAATTTTATGTTTGAATATCTCATATAATAATATCTTTTTATTTATTAATTATGTTTGTGTAAAACAATGTAGAAGTACTTTTTTGTTTATTTATTATGTTAAAAACATATTTTTTTCGAGTAAAAAAGATCTTTAAAAAAAAATGTAAAAAACATCTTCTCAAAAAAATGTTTTTATTTTATTTTACTAGTGCTTTTATTTTTATTACTAGAAATTACCCAAACACGTTAAAAAAATATATAAAAAAAGATTTTTGTCAAAAAAAATATTTTTAATTAAATAATGACATCCAAATAATAATTACAATATATTTTTACTTCTTATCTATGACTAACTTGATTTATTGTAATGAAAACAAAGGGCCCAAACCATATCTTAGTGACGGAAGCCCAAAGCGACCCAAATTTTAACAAGTACTACGATATCAGAACATACACCCATAAAACTACTTATTTCAACGATGACCACGTACATTCCCATATTCATAATTAGCAACAAGACACTCGCACCCATTAACAAGTTACACGGGCTCACACTCCCAAGCACTGCTTTACAGGTGTCTCGCCTCTTGGCTGACACGTTAGTACGAGCTCATTTAGCGAGCCCCACCAAACAACTCACCCGCACAAGTAGTAGGAAATGTTGATAAACTATATGTGTGTTTGGATTAGTGTTTGTCTGAAGTTTTATCAAACTTGATTTTATAGAATTAATTTTGAGTATAAGTGAGTTTTTGTCAACGTGATTTATGTTTGATAACTCTATATTAAAATTGATTTTAATAAAGTGAATGTTGTTTGGATAATATTAGACAAAATCACTTTTTGATAAATAATTACTAAAATAGATATGAAATTAAATTATAATATTATATTTTAAGCATGTATAATTTTTTAATATTATTTCAATATTTTTATAGTATATTTGTTTAGTACTCTAGTTCTCGTTTTTAATATTTTTATAGTATATTTTTTTATTCTTAGTACTCTTTTGAGTACAGTATATTTTATTATTATTATTATTTATAATTAATTATTATTATTTTAATTTGTTCTACCTAATAGGATAAAAAAGTCAGTATATTATAAAAAATAATAATTATAAATTATAATACACAAGAATTATAATTATAAAAATATATAATGTCAAATAAAAAATAATTATGCAAAAAAATATGAAATAATAGGAAAAAATTTTAAGGGAATAATAAATGGCATAATTGGTAGATAGAACATACAATTTTTTAATTAATAACCTAACGTGAAAAGTTAAACGCAAAAACAAGAATTTTTAATTTTTGGAAAACTTGGGTTTGATGGCAGAATCACGTTTGTGTTGAGAAGGAGAAAAACTAGCCAAACAAAAAAGTGACGCTTTCAAGAAAACTAAACGTGAGTTTAGAGCATCAAACGCTAAACCAAACACACCATATCATTAACAAAATGTTTTTAAGTATACCAATTTATCGATATACCTTAAATTTGTAACGTTGATTTTGATTTATATTTACATTCTAAGATTTTTAATCAAAATCAACGGTTATAAATTAACTATACCGATAAACTGCTATAACTAAAAACTTTCCATTACTATATATGGTCTCTGATTGTATCGTACTATCGTTGCACTGGATTCTCCTAACACTGGAAAGCTTGTAAAAGCTTCTAAGTACTTTTGCATTGTCTTTGTTTGATTGTGTTTGTCAGGGGACAACCTTGGATCAACAAAAGCTTCATTCATTCTCTCATTCTGATTCCCTGCAACTTCAATGGCTTCCAAAAGGGTTCTTCTAATTGCTGGTGACTTTGCTGAAGATTATGAGGTACAACTTCATTATCATCTTTATCTCTATCTTCAATTCCTTGTATAGGAGTAGTAGTAACCTTTTCATTTTCATTCCTCACTCCTTAAACTCAGAAATTGAGTCTTAAAGTCTTAATACTTGTTATTCATAATTGTATTACAAGCATGTAGACTGTGATTTAAGAGTTATGATTTTGTAACATACTATGTAAATTAATGTGAAGTTGTGAAATTCAGTTGTAACATATTTACTTTTTTTCCCCTCACAAAATAAATCTAAAAAACGCAAAACAAACACACCCTAACATTGTTGTTTTGGCTTTACTTGAACTTAATTGTATCAAAACTTTGATGTTGAAAATGATGGTACCCATTCAAAATTTGACTATTGTAGGCCATGGTTCCATTTCAAGCACTTCAAGGCTATGGCATCGCTGTCGACGCCGTTTGCCCGGGAAGGAAGGCAGGTGATTTCTGTGTAACCGCAACTCAACAGATGGCTGGTCATCAGGTCTGATCTCTCTGCCATGCTAACATTCATTTCAATTCTTTTGATTCTGTTTTATTATCATAGATCATTACATTTGCAATCCAAATTATCAATCTATGCCATTGAATTTTCTAATGGGTTTGGTTTGGTATTGAGCACAAATATCATGCTAAAGTTTTCATCTTGGCACTTCAATTTTTCTGGGTTTCTTTTATTCCCCAACAACATTGGTTACTAATGTTTTCATCTTCGCATTTGAACTGTTCTGGGTTTAGTTTATTATTGAATATTGTATGCAAAAGTTTTCATCTTACTGCTTGATTGTCTTCCCCTTTTTCAACTAGATTATTATTTTCTTGACTTTGTTATTGAGTATTGCAAGCTAAAGCTTTGATCTTTCAAGTTGATATTTGTTATCAGTTATGATCGAAAGCTTCGACAAGAAGAGGTATATGTCTAGCCAAAAGGTTTTGGGTTAGTGTAGAAGAAAACCCTACACAAATTTAAGGCAAATCTAAAAGAAGCTTTGCCTGAGATAAATGTCAGAGAAATAACTATTTATTCATGGTTTCCTCTTCTATATAGATGTAAAAGTATACAGAGATATAAAGATATAATAATAATCATTAATTTTTAATATATATGCACATGAAAAAATTTATCAGATATAATTAATCATCAAATTTAGCATATTTGTATTTGAATATATGTACTATTTGACCAATGTACCTTAAAATTGAGTGAAAACTCACATAAAGAATAAAGATATACATATTATGGTTATAAACATAAGAATATTTTATTTTATTTTTTTTTTAAAGTAATGGAAGCCACAAACTTTAGCATTCAATTTCACTCTTCTCCGCATGCTATACACATCTCAGATCTGTACAAGAGTTATCACCTAAAATTTATCTTCATTTATATGTGTCCTGATATTAGTTTAACCTTTCGAGAGAAATGATATCTTGATGATATTGATATTCTTGGTATTCAGACTTACTCCGAAACGCGAGGTCATAATTTCACTCTCAATGCAGCATTTGATGAGGTTGAAGCCTCAAACTATGATGCATTGGTGTTACCTGGTGGCAGGGCACCAGAGTATCTTGCTCAGAATCGGCGCGTGGTGGAGTTGGTGAGTGAGTTCACAGCTTCAGGGAAGCCTATTGCTACCTACTGTCACAGCCAAGTGCTTCTCGCTGCCGCCGGCGCGCTCGAGAGCCGGAAGATCACAGCATATGCTCCTGTTGGACCTACATTGATAGCTGCTGGTGCTAATTGGGTTGAACCTGAAAGCTTGGAATCAGTTGTGGTGGATGGCAATATCAGTTCTTGTGTTTGTTATCTTGCACATGCACAAAGCATTCGTCATATAGTTAAGTCTATGGGAGGGACCATAACTGGAGCTAATAAGAGAATCTTGATTCTTTGTGGGGTATGTTTTCACTTGTTTCTTCTTCTTTTTTATGTTGCTAATGGTAGAAAATTAATTCATATTATATTACCCAATCCAACTCGTCTTAAGTAGGATTGCCGGTTGGATTAGGATAATTGTGGTTTCAAGTTTCATTGAACATCGGTTATATCCAGGTCTTAGTTTTAATTTGCTTAATTCATGCTTAGAGTGGAAGATATAAGACACTAAAATAGTTTGTTTTGTAATGCCAAATTTATGTATTAAATATTTTGGAGTAAACATTTTCGGCGCCTCTCACCATTTTCATTTTGAACTTGACGCACCCTAATAATCCTAAATCCTGGAGCAGTTCTTGAGTAATTAAAAGATTAGACACATCGACTCACGCAATCGGTTGAAATAGGTTACAAGTGTGATAACAAAATAGTCTCGTTCACGCTGGTAACCTATTCTCAGCCGATTGCAGGGATCGATGTGTCTAATCTTTTAATTACTCAGAGAATGCTATGAGTTTTAGTATCATTAAGGTGCATCAATGTCAAAATGAAAAAAATAAGGAACCAAAAAGGGTGTTTAGTCAATATTTTGAGAGTAATAAATAAAAGTACCTACTAAAGATTCATAAATATCACACTACTCTAAAGATTGTCTTTATAGACAAAAGTGATATATTGTTAGTGGATTATTAAGCTTCGATGTGTATTTGTCTTTACAAACGGATTTGTAGTATATTTTGATATGAATAAATCTATGTGTACTATTGCACATATTTGTATATACCATTTAGCAACACAGAAAAATGTAAATATTAGTATAGAAAATTTCTGTACTAATATTTATATTTTTTTGTGTTGCTAAATGATGTGTACAAGTATGTATAATGATACATCTAATATTACCGTTTTGATATTTACAAACTTTAATGTGTACTATTTTCCGGCTCAAACTCTTTTGTGTTTATCTTTGTTTATTTACTTGTAATTTAATTTGTTCATATATTAGTAGACAATGACATGCATGCCCTTAAAATTCAGGATTACATGGAAGATTATGAGGTGATGGTCCCCTTTCAAGCCCTTAGAGCTTTAGGATGTCATCTTGATGCTGTATGCCCTAATAAGAGGTCTGGTGACACCTGTCCAACTGCTGTTCATGATTTTGAAGTTGGTCATCAACATTTCAGTGAGAAGCCAGGGCATGATTTTGTTCTGAATGCTAACTTCGATGCCGTGGATGCTTCCGGCTACGATGCGGTTGTCATTCCCGGAGGCAGAGCCGCCGAGTATTTGGCCTTGAACGAGACTATTATCTCTTGGGTGAAGCATTTTGTTGAAGCCAACAAGCCAATTGCTGCAATCAGCTATGGACAACAGATTTTGGTTGCTGCTAATGTCCTCAAGGTATTTAAAATTTGTTATTCTCTAAATTGATTAAGTCCAAATTAGTTTCACGCTTAGTTAGTGTTTAATTAATTTCTTTGATATCTAGTGTAATATCCAAGTATCAAGTCACATAACTGGTATGCACTACAAAATGATGAGTATGTATGTGACATGTTATTTAGGGTAAAGTACGTTTTTTATCATAATATAGGTAGTTTTGTTTTAAAGTGTATTTTATCCTTTTATTTATTAGGATGACATTATTATTTATTGTACTTGTTGTAATAATAGGGAAGAAAAGTAACTGCATACCCTGCAATGAAGCTTAATATGGAATTAGCAGGAGCAACATGGATTGAACCAAATTCCATTACACTTTGCTTCACTGATGGAAATTTGATTACTGCTGCTTCATGGCTAAGTCACCCTCACTTCATTTCTCATCTCATGGCATTACTTGGTATTACTGTTTCTTTCTAGTTTAGTAGCAGTTTGCAATGGAATATAATCTATAGTAATAAAGTAATAAGCTTCCATATGTGTAGCCAATGAATGAGCCTTAGCTAATAATGACTTCCATTAAGTCCTCCACTATATGTAACCAAATAAAAGAGAAGATAATAATAAAAATATCTTTAATTTGTTTGGCAAGTAATAGCATACATTGGTTCAGAGATGTCTGTAAGATTTGCATTCACACGAAAGAATAAAGTTGAAAAAGAAAAACTAATGAAATGAAAGGGGAAAATATAAAATTGTCTGTGTTTATAATTTATTCGAGATATAGCTCGTATGCCTGATTTTTTCTTTCAAAATGAAAAAAGTTTTGTAACCATCATGGTTTTGACCAATAACAACCAATAATTTTTTTTATTTTTAATAATGTTATTATGATGATAATTTTTACTTTCTCACATATCACTCATTTATATCTTGATTACGTTTTTAATGTATATTCAATTGTGTCATTTATTATTTGTAAGAATAACTATTCGTAACCAATGATATGTGAACAACAATAGCCAATGAACTGTAAAAAAAAAAAAACAATAGCCAAACAACATATTTCTTCTTCAACTTCTATGGAACGCCACACGAGGCAAAAGCACCACCACCAACTCCTTCTGCAAACCCAACCTCCATCTTCTCAACCTATAGCACTCAAGCTCTTTCCCACCTCTTCAATCGCCTCCCACCAAACCTCTCTCTCCACTGATCTCTCTCCCAACTACATCAAAGCACTTGCCAAAAACTCAAGATGTGTGGCCATGGTGGTTGCGGTTTAATCACCTTCCACCGGGAGCAAGGAGTGCAGCCATGGTTCTTGGCTTTCTAAGTTCACTACCGAGGGATTCACCTAGATTCGGACGGTACGGCGACATGAATGAAAATACGCTCTTTGATCTTGTTGGTGGATAGAAAGGAGTGTTGGGAGGGAACTTGGTGGCCCCATTGATAATGGTGGCGTTGGAGGAATCGAGGTATCAAAAAACCCATTGACCAAATTCAGTGATGATTACTTTTGCCTTTTAGATGATCTATTTTTTAGTTTCGGATGATTTATTTTATTTATTTGGATATTCTGTATTTTAATTTTGGATGATCATTTTTATTTTTTTGAAAGATCTATTTCTTAATTTTGAATGATTACTTTTTGTTGGTTATTATTGGTTATAATTGTGTTGGATACTTAGCAAAACTCGATTTGTAATATATTTTGTTTTTTTTTATTCTTATTATTTTTTAAAACATTGTAATTAATTGTAAGATTACAGATAATTTGTATTGATTGATTTTATTCTTATTAATTGGATTTTTTACTCTTTTTTCAAATTTTAAATAGTATTATCATTTTTATCATTTTATAAATTATGGATTTTATTTGTACGAAATTATAGATGTTATTATATACATAATATATTATGGATATTATTTGTTATCAATATTTATAAATTATGGATGTTATATGCATAAAATAACATCCATCATATTATGCATATAGCATTTATAATTTTATACATATAACATTCATAATTACATATAAATATATAACATTCAAAAAATTCAACAATAATATCTAAATTTATTATTTGTTATATATATATATATATATAGATAAAGTATGGTTTATATTTCTAACGTTTGTAAAAAGTTTCAAAAATATCACTAACATTTAATTTGATTCAATTTTACTCATAACATTTTTTATTGGTTTCAATTTTATTCCTAATCATTGATAATTTTACTCTCAATTTTTTCAATTTTTCGATGATTAAGAGTAAAATTAAAATCTATCGAAAACATTAAGAATAAAATTAAATCAAATTAAAACGTAAGAGGTATTTTTAAAACTTTTTGTTTTCCCAAACATTTAATGAGCCTTCCAACATTATGATTGATTTAAGATTTTAAGCTCTTCAATATATATCTTCAATAATCATTTGATTTTCCAGCTCAACTTCCAATTCTTATCCTTCGATAAAGCTAAGGAACAAAATGTTTCCATAATAGCCTTCGTTAAGGCTCACAAGTCACAAGTAGTCCACGTGTGCAAATCAAAAAAGTTTTTTTTTTTAGGGAAAAAATGAAACAACTTATTTTTAGTATAGGTATATATATTGCCCTTGATATTTTTCTAGACACGTATTGAGATTAGGAAAAGAAACTTCAGTTTAATAAACTTTTATAAAAAAAAAATTCTCAGTTGTAACTAAATCCCTATATTTTAATTTTCTTCTTTTACATGATAAAATATATGAAATAATACAAAAAAAGAGAAAAAGAATATAAAAAACATATACTTTATTGAAATTAAAGAAATATTTAATAAACTGAAAAATAGATAGATTGAAGTTTGATAAAAGTAAATCACTATGCCTTCTATATAATTTAACGATGCAACAATTAAGGATATTACACACCTCACATGTTTACACTCTGAGTTTAAAAATTAAACAAAAAGTGAATCACAAAACATTTCATTCAATTTCTCGATACAACAAGAGATGGAATCACACATGACTTGTACATACCATGGTTTCATCACGAAATTAGTGTAGTTTTTTTGTTTTTTTTTTTTTTCCGATTTCCCAAGGCATCTCTCAACTCGATAAGTCGAGGACTAATCCTCCGCGGATTTGAACTCCATTTAAGAGTTTGCCGTAGGGGTGCACATGGGCCGGGCCGGGTCGGGTTTGACAAGACCCGAAGCCGGCCCTAATAATATGCGGGTCTAATATTTTTAAGTAAGTATAACACCAGGTTGGGTTTGATAAGACCCGGACCCGACCCTAATAGACCCATATAAATTAATATATATAATTTTATAAATTTTATATAAAAAAGTAATAAATTTTTATTTTTAAACATTAAATTTAACAAATGTTATATTATGTTTATACCAAAATCAATTATTTTAAAGCAAAAATAATATTATATAATATACAAAATATTAATAGAAATATAAAAATGTAATATTTGATCACTAATCTCATTTTAAAATGCACTTTTAATTTAAAACAAGTGGCTTCGGGGCCGGGGTGGGTGACCCGAAACAAGACCCGAACCCAGCCCGAAAATCACACCGGGGCACAAATAGTAAACCCAACTCGGTATAATTTACACCGGGTCCGGGCCGGGTTGCGGGCCGGTCCGGATCTTGTGCACCCCTAGTTTGCCGCTAGCCACCGGGTTGCTGCGTGCACAAGGTGAGATTCAAACCTTCAATACTTGCTTAAGCGGACTAGTAAGCTAACCACTTGACTAGACCAAGGTAGTTACTATTGAGTAGTTTTTAACCTACTACTTTTATCTACTCAACAGGTTCTATGATTACATTATGTTATAAGATATTTATACACCTTTTATTATAAAGTTTAAATACTAAAACATTTAATTCAAAATATAAAATCAAATCAAATATTCTAAAATTATAAACTAATAAATAATACATAATATTTGCAATCCCTTCATATGTGCACATATATTTGATTCGGTTATTTAAAAAGATAGCATCCGCAAAACCAAATAATAAAAAAAAAGAGAAAATAATTTTATTTTTAATTTTTTCTTTGCTTTTTTTCTCTCTTTGTTTTTTCTTTTTTTTTGT
This sequence comes from Stylosanthes scabra, assembly GCA_036250425.1. NCBI lineage: Eukaryota > Viridiplantae > Streptophyta > Magnoliopsida > Fabales > Fabaceae > Stylosanthes > Stylosanthes scabra. Next base: position 52,154 of record JASCZI010090942.1, read on the forward strand.
GTTTTTTTCTCTTTTGTTTTTTCTTTTTTTCTCTTTTTTTTTTCTTGGTGCCGGATGCTTTTTCTTTGAATAAGAAAAACCAAATAAAAAGTAACCTCATCCCTACCAACTTGTTTTTTTAAATGCAAAATCTGAAATCTGATGCCAAATGATACGAAAAAAAGGAAAGAAGAATATAAAGAATAAATACTTTATTGAAATTGGATAGAAGCGAATCTCTTTGCTTTCTATACAATTTGTCGATGCAATAGTTAAAGATATTATATACCTCACATGTTCACACTCAACTTTCATCATGAAACTCTAAACAATTCCAATTATTCTTTAAAATTAGATTAAAAATGTGGCTATAAGTTTTAAAGGCTTTTTATATCTCTTATTATCAAAACTTTAAGACATAAATTTACTAAAACAAACTAGACCAAGTTATAATTGGGCTAAAACAATAAAATAAAATAAATATAAAATAAATTGAGAATGACGACATGATTTATTCCGGCTCTCAATTTATAATCTAGAACTCATATCATGATATACACTCTTCGTTATAATATATTTTAACCCTTAACATCCCGAAAATTTCAACTTCCCTTTGCTAATAAGAAACATTTTTTTGGAAGAATTTGATGCGAGAAAGCACACATAAAATTGTTACTTAAGGAAAAAAAAACTCATTTTTATATTAATCACATAAAAAAATCGTAAAAAATTGTATATAATCGAATAATTTTAATTTTAACAAACATTTTATGCTATAAAAACATGTTTCCTATTGCCATAAAAAGGTAGAATAATGAAGAGAATAAACATTACATTAATTTTACTATTACATGGATATTTTTTATTATTATTTTATTTATTTAAAATAAAATTAAATATTTATTGATAATTTTTACCCTTTTTATAAAAAAATTTCTTTATCTTAAAACTCACCTAAAAGTGCAAGTTACCAAAACAAACACATTACCCTTCAAACTTTATATGAGTTATCATCCGTAACTTATATTGGCTCGCTATTGGTCAAAATATATTGGCTCCCTAGTCTTTTTTTTTTTTTTGCTAATCCTTATATCATATATGTATCAACTAAAAAATACATTATATAATATATTTATTTTATGAGACTAATAAGTAGTTATAACAATAGTGCTATGGAACCATTACATAATATTCTTTAATGTTGACTCCTAAGACTTTTTCTTATTATAATCGTGTGATATTTTTAAGTAACTTATACCAATATTCTATAGATAAGAGAGGTAAATTAATTATAAATTCATTCCATTTTAATTAAAATTTGTGAAAATTTTAAAAGTTGTATAAAATCCATTGATAAAAGTTGTGAAAATTTTAAAGTCGTATAGAATCCATTGATAATAATAAATTAATTATAAATTCAACTCATTATGACTAAAATATTAATTATCGTTAAATTTAGAAAAATCAAACTAACCAATTAGGAATTGGCATATCATATAGGTAATTTATCATTTCATTTAATTTAGAGAGATTGGATAGAACTCACCAATGTTATATATACAAACTTGAGACTTAAAATATTTTTTTTTGTGACTACTAGACGTAAGTTTTACATGAACAATAATATGTATTGTATTTATTAGGTAGTTGATTCATGTAAGATATAAGAATAAAAATAATACAAAAAAATGATTTGTCATGTTATGGATCATTGTATATATACTAGTTAAATAATTAACAAATATTTATCAATAAATAATTCCTTAAAATTTATCAAATTAAAAACACTATATTACAGTTATAAATTCATAAGCTTTTTAAAATATTAGAAAAATATAATATGTAGTGTATTTTTTTAGTTGATACATATATGATATAAAGATAAAATTCGTAATAGATATAACAAAAATAAATTATTTATCATGTCATGGATCATTGTTATGTACCTATTGGTTAAGTCAAAAGGTTACGTAATTTTTTATTGAATTTGAATGAATTGCAAAAGTAGAATCCGTGACACCCTACAAGGGATTCATGAAAGCCATATTTACACATAATCCGTGGCACCCTCCAAGGGTTTTTGTTTAATTTTTTTATGAAGAATCTGTGGTAGGATGTCACGGATTCCATAAAATATTAATTTAGTGCAATTGGATTATTTAATACAGAATGATATAAATTGGTAATTTTGGAAGGTAAATAGATTAAATAGGTAACTTCCCCACCTAAAAATATTTAACACAAGTATTTGTATTTCTTATCCCAACGAATGCTACTATTTAGTAGATCATTATTGAACTATGCAGTACTCATCATGAATCATTACATTGGAATTTGATAGTTCTCAACTTCTCATATTTGCAACTTTTCAAAAGAGATAAAGGATGGTATCATGATACATGACAATAAAATCAACCCAAAAAGAAAGTTGATGTCCCCTGCATGGGGCAGCCCATTATAATAAGGATTGTAAGATGTAATTTTCAAGGGACCAGGTGTGCATTCAAAACAAATCACTTGATGAAGGAAGCAAAGTTGTTGTTTATCTTGTCTCAAAATTTGATGGCCTTAGCAATCCATTTCAGATAAGGTTCCGAGTAAACTATCTGAGAGGTTGTTCCTTTTTTCGATGTGATCTAAGGTTGTTTTGTTCAAAAAATAAAGATAAAAATAAAAAGAACATACATATTCGGCCGATGATTACAGTATAAAATTATAAACATATTATATATACACTTAAAAATTAATAACTAAATTAGTCAATAATATATATATATATATATATATATATATATATATATATATATATTTTTGTTTTTTATATAA
>JASCZI010090943.1:3416-15982 GCA_036250425.1 Stylosanthes scabra
ACACTGCAAAGTGCAAACCCACAGAAACCATTTGAAACATTTCAAGAGATGAGATCAAGTAGCTAGCTACTAGTAGGCATGAACTAAATCTTATCTTATTACTAAACTGAGTTAGTTAAAGATAAATCAACAAATAATATCGTGATATTTTATTACCAAAGCATATTTACATACATACATTCAAATTAATCATTGACAATGTAACCAAAAAAAAATCATTAACAAATTAAACATCGATTTTAATAGTTTATTTTACCATCTCGTTTTTCTTTTTTAAGTCTATTATATATATATTCTACTCTTCTACTTCTAACATCATAATAATAATAATAATAATAATAATAATAATAATAATAATTCAAGAGTTTTAAAGAATTCACGTGTAAGGAAGGGTCTCTAAGAGCGTGCAGCATGTGCTTAGGTGCAGTGGGTAGAACCTTTTGTTTTATAAGATAATGCAAAAATCAATTTTATTTTTTATTTTTATTTTTAAAAAAGAAAAAAAAGTAGTGATATTCCTTCCATCTATAGCCTCATCTCACGGATCTTGCCCTTTAATTTCTTTAAATCCTCTCTCTTTTTCCCTCCCAATTTTTCTATAATTTGATTTTTTTATTTGATTCCCAAATGAAAATACATACACCTAATATTATAATCCTCTTCATAGGAGTATATAAGGCCTAGACTAGAGATTAGTTATTAGCAAGCTAAGAAGGTTCAATAAGGCATCAACTTGGTTCATCAAAGGCTTCTTTATTTGTTGCTACATCAAAATCAAAACTAGAGTTAAAGCTTCAATATTTCATTTATGGCTTCTTGGAAGAAAACCATCGCAACCCCATTCAAGAAAGCTCGCACTTTCTTTAACCAGCAACCACCAAGGGACCATCATCATAAGAAGTCTCAAACAGGTTTGTTTTTGTGTAGTGAAATTAATTATTTAATTGAAGTAAATCTTATAAATATTTATTATTATTCATATAATTATATTGATTTTATTTGTGTATGTATGTGATTATTATTGCAGAACAAGAGAACCGTGTTGTGATGGATCTGCACGGTGAAGTCATGGCTTGTGGGTATGAAGATGTTCAAGTGATGTGGTCAATTCTAGATAAGTCAAAATCCAACACCTGCAATATAACTTCCTCATGATTAACAAGAAACATACTAGCCAAGAATGACTTTTGAATCAAATGGAAGAAGGAAAAAAAAAATGTAATATGTCATTAGTAGGAGTTTAATTTGATAGGATATTAGTGCCCCCTTGTCCTTTGATGATGATGGATGATGGTGGTGGCACTTTCACTATGTAATAATTTTTGCAAGTGGAGGTGTGTTATTGTAATAGGCAATCCCCATGATTGGTTAGTGCAAAATCATGGTGAGATTTTTGGTCAAAAATGTATGTAGATCCTTTTCCTCTATACTCTTTCTTTTTAGTTCTCTCTATGTTTGTTTGCGTTTCTCAAATTTCATGTTTTTTATAAGGCTAGTTATAATATACAGATATTCTCTCCATATCCATTGATTTGGGTTAGAGAAAGCAGATTTGCAATTTTTGCAGGTGTCCTAGTCCGTAAACACATGTTGAACTCATTAGGTTGTATATAAATATATCTGTACATTATAAAAACTTTTTGGTAATTTGGCTTTTTTTTTTTTATCTTATCCGAGGTGGTAGTTCTATTGAGCAAAATTATCTAGATGATTCTATATGAGAGCCTATAGAAGTATAGATCATAATTTCATTCCCAAAAGGGTAGACTAGCAAAAACTTTTAAAAGGTTTAATTACTATAAATGTATATATGATTTTACTTAATTTGTAACTGTATTTGCTAATAACTCTCTTTATAATAATTATATATAGCACAAAAAAAGGAATTTGATGTAAGTTTGTAATTTCAAAACATCAAGCTAAATTTTAACTCTAGAAGATACAACTATTTGATTTGGAGACATTCTCTCTTAATTTTTTTCAGATTATGTGTGTGTTTATTAGTCAAATGTGTTATAAACATTAAGTCAACTTTTTTTTTTGGTCAAAACATTAAGTCAACTTTAATAGTTTAGTGTTTTTATGATTTGGGCTGTCCAGCCCAACCTGAAACCAAAAAGAGAATCAGATACAACCAAAAATTCAAACAACAATTGCAGCCCATGTAAAAACAAAACACAGAAATTGCAGTTAACCTCTCCCTCATGTTCATTAATCATTACTCTACCTCACCAATTCTAACAAATCCTAATTAAAGACTATTCTTCTGAAGGTCTTCTTGAGGAACTGCAAATTTGATAGTTTGGTTGGATCGGAGTTGAGGGAATTTTTTTTTCTGGTATTGAGTTAAGGGAATATATATTTTGATCTCAGTGCTTTTATTTTGTAATTTTTTTTGGTTTACTACTAGGAGGATTTTCAAAGATGGCATTATCTATATCATCAGTGTCCGCTCTCTAGGATGAAATTGGCAAGACCATTAGCTTCCCATTTTTTTGGTTTTCTTTTTCGAAGTATGGTATTCTTTTAGTTTTATAGTTAAAATCTCAACACACATTGAGAGAAGGGAGTAATTGTGCAGATTGGTTGGCTAAAGAAAATTTGAAGCAACAGTTTGGCTTCCTTTTTATAGATAACCCTCCAAGGGAACTTCAAACCCTGATTGATATGGATTCTGTTGGGACTAACCCCCCATAAGTTAGTTTCTTATTTTCTTTTTTGGGCGTTTCGCCCTGTTGGTTTACCATAAAAAAAAACCTTTCAGCCACAAAGCCCACTAACAAACCGCATCACAAAAGACTTCACTTTCATTTAGCGTCTAAATATCTAATTTGGAATCAATTCCTAAACCCTCAAATGGTTAATCTCTTCTTTGGGCTCAATCTTGAAGAATGGATCAATGTGAATCTGGAGAGAGAGCTGGGCAACAACCAAAATCACAAGTGGATTGGTATCCTCATGGTGACTGCATGGATTCAATACCAACAAACCAATTGCTGTGAAGAGGGATCAGATTTGGTACCTTGTCAAGGAAATCGAAGAAACTCGAAAGCCAGCGCGTAGCCCAAATTTAAACCAGGAGTTCAACATAGCTTGGGAAAGTCCCCCTTGTGGTTGGCTAAACCTCAACACGGATGGAGCCTCAAGAGGTAACCCGAGTCAAGCTAGCATCGCAGGTATCATCTGAAATGAGCTTGGAGGGTGGATAATCGGATTTGCCAAAAAGAATGAGATTGCTAAAGCTATAGAGGCGGAGGTTATTGCTATCTTGCATGGCCTTCAAATTGCCTGGGACAGAGGAGTGAGGAAAATTATAATAGAAGAATTGTGGGCTTTCTGAAAAGGGGATGTCACATTATGTTGAAGCACATCTACAGAGAGGCAAATTGTCTTGCGGATGACTTAGTTAATCTTGTCCTAATTGTGTTTAATTCTGTTTGTTGATAGTAGTGAGATCTCTATCCCGCGTGCTAGCTAGTTTGGTTTTGTTGCTTCAGCCCCTAGGGCCTCCCTCATGTATATATATATCCAATCAATTTTTGAGCTAGTATGTCAACCAAAGTTTTTTGTTTAGCTAGTACCATCGTTTTTCTACGTGAGTTTAGATGTTCTTTTATTATTTTCTATTTAGTCACCAAAAATAACTTCTATGCTATTTTTATATGCTATATTTCTTTTTTCAACAATTTTATTTGTACACAAAATTAGTGACCAGTATATAATTCATATTAAAATATAAAATATACACTAAAAATAAGTTAAACTATGCATCTATTTTATATTTTAATATGTATTATACATAATGGCTAAATTTGATGTACACTTAGCATAACTTTTTTTTTTAGCTACTTGGCATTTCTATAAAAAAAAAAAATAGCTGAAGTTTTCATGTTTTAACTAAAAGGACATATACAAATTTAAGATATCAAAAATATTAGTCTTACTAGACATCCAAGCATTTATCCTAACCAAGTCCAACCAAGTCTTTTTTCACCACTCTCACTCACTGCACGCGCGTTCACTCTCTCCAAATTTCAAACACGCGCTTCTTCTTCTTCTTCTTCTTCTTCTTCTTCTGCTATAGCGCCTCTTCCTCCTCCTTTTTCTTGTTGTTGTCGTCGCCGTCGTCGTTGCAGCCGTCATCATTATCGTCGTTGTTGTTGCCACTGCCAACATTGTCGTCGTCGTCACTATCGTCTTCTTCTTCTTCGTCCTCTTCTTCTTTGTCTTCTTCGTCATCTTCTCCTTCCTCTTCTTCGTCATCTTCTTCGTCCTCGTCTTCTTCATCATCATCCTCCTTCATTGTTACGTTATTGCTGTTGTTGTTGTTGTTGATGATGAAAAATTAAATTGGATATTCTAGAAAAACAGAAACGAATTTTGAAGACAAGCAGAAACGAATTTTGAATTAAAAATGAATTGGATTTTCATGAAAACAGAAACGAATTTTCATGAAAAACAAAAACGAATTTTCATATAAAATAGAAACGGATTTTCATATAAAAACTTAATTGGATTTTTACGAAAACAGAAATAAATTTACATGAAAAACTGAAATGGATTTTCATGAAAACAGAAACGGATTTGGTGATGAACCCACGCCTAGGCGTGGTCTTGTTTAGCTCTAGGGTGATTCACGCCTAGGCGTGACTTTGGGTCACGAAAACATAAACGGGTTTTGAATGAAAATAGAAACGGATTTTAATATAAAACAGAAACAGATGTTCATATCAAAATTGAATTCGATTTTCATGAAAACAGAAATGAATTTTCATGAAAACAGAAATGGATTTGCATGAAAAATAGAAACAAATTTTCTTTTCTTCTTCTTCTTCTTCCTTCTCCTCCTCTTCCTCCTCCGTTTTTCTCCTCTGTTATATTTCCTTTTCTCCCTATTCTTTTCTATTTTCAATGTTGTTATCATCCTCCTCCTCCTTATCCTCCTCGTGGCTGTCGTCGCTGCTATCTTCTTCTTCTTTATTGTCGACGTCATTGTCCTCCTCCTCCTCATCCTCCTCCTCCTCCTCCACATTCTTGCCCTCATTCTCCTTGTTATTGTCGTCGTCGACGCCGCTGCCGTCCCCGTCATCGTCATCGGAAAAAGTACTAGGAGTTGATGGAGAAGAAGAAGCTGCAGAAACTTACGTGAAAAGCGCGCGTTGTTTTTTAAATTTGGTTGGACTTGGTTGCTAAAAATGCTTGGTTGTGTATAATTATTTCAAAAATATATTTTGTATAAAGGTGTAAAATATATTTTTTGAAGTGGTCCCTACGGAATTTTGAAATGGACATTTTGGTCCCTAACAAAATTAATTATTAGATTAGTCTCCAATGTTAGTAGACGTTAGACACTTTGATCCCTAAGAAAATTAATTACCAAATTAGTCTTCACGTGTCATGTTGGATCGGATCGTTAATGGTTAACGGAGAAGATGAGGGAAGGATTAAAGTGTTTGACATCTACTAATGTTGGGGACTAATTTGGTAATTAATTTTGTTAAGGACCAAAGTGTCCAACGTTTACTAACTTCGGAGACTAATCTGCTAATTAATTTTGTTAGGGACCAAAATGTCAACTTTAGAACTCCTCTGAAACTAATTTGGGTATATACTCAAAGTTTTAAAAATATTCTTAAGTTTTATTTTGTTTTAACTTTATCTCAAAAAATTTTTGATATCCATCAAATATACCTCTGGTAGCAAAATTTTCAAGAATTTTATGACGAATTCAATAATAATGTTTGACACTTAAGAGTCAGTGATATAATTTTATGCTTAACTTATTTGTATTAAAGGTTGTTCTTGTGAAATTATTGTTAAATTGGTATTATATCTTATGAAAAATTAACTGTCAGAATATATTTGATATAAAACGAAAAATTTGTAACACAAAATTGAAATAAAATAAAATTTAGAGATGTTTTTGAAATTTTTCATAAAATATATGTACAAAAAATATATCTTACCCTTTATAAATTATATATGATAAAAAAAAAATAAAATTTGAATAATAAAAAATATAAAAAAAGATAACGAAAAAGTAAAAGAAAAAATAGGGAGTGATAAAAATGGTGGAGCGAGGAGTAAGCAGCAGAAGGATAAGGTGTGATGATAGTAAAGAAAGAGTAGCGCGAAGGCAGACTAAATACAGAAAAAGAAGAATGAATACCTCTTCTCTCTCCTTCCTTCATTCACCCTTCCCCACTTCCTCTTCCTCCTCCTTCTTCCCACCCAACAACCCTAAAGCCCCTTCCTTGTCTTTCGTCGTTCACGCCCAGTCCACAACCCGCCGCCAAGACCGTACCGCCCGCCACACCCGTATCAGGAAGAAGGTCCCTTTTTAGTTACATTTCCTCCTTTCAATTACCTTTCTTCTTTTCTATATTATACCACCTCTCATTAGTTATGCTTTTTCACTTCTTTTCTTTCCTTGCTTTTTGAATTTTGCTGCTGCTTTCTTTTCTTTGCTTCATTATTTACACTCATTTCAATTGCTACCTTACGCCACATGTAAGATATTTTAGGCAGATGAATTGCGAATTTGTACACGCTAATTGGTATGTCTTAAACACTAACCAAAAGGAGCTTAATTTCGTTTCTTCAAGTCAATCCTTGCCTAACGATATGCAATTATTGAGAACCCTCAGAATTTGACATGTTTCGCTAAACTGCTATCTAACGGTTTTAAACTATCAACTTCGCACGAGGTTAATTGTCTTATCTATGTCCATTTAGTTACATATGTTTTTCTTTGTTTGCTTTTGTTCCTGATTTACTTCTTTTTCTGCATTGGTGGCTGCGGCTTTATATTATATGCACCATGTTTCGCTGCTGCAGGGGTAACCCCAGTCATTTGAATTGGTTAAGCGAATAAACTTAACATGTTACATGATTTAAGGGTTACTTCAAATTTTAGGTTCAAGAAGGAGGCACTGTACCCAATTTTTCTCTTTACCTTTTCTTCTTGTTCAAATTTTAGTCTTCACTGCAAATACAGAAGTGCCAATGCATTCTTTCGTAAACTTGCCACCATGAAAAATTTAATGCATATTTATTTTAGAGTTTAGATAATTTTCTGGTTTGTCAGGTTGAAGGGACACCAGAAAGGCCGCGATTGTCGGTGTTCCGATCCAACAAGCATCTCTCTGTCCAGGTCATAGATGACACCAACATGCACACTCTTGCTTCCGTTTCAACAACGCAGAAGGCAATTTTTCAAGAGTTCAACTACACAGCTGGTCCTACAGTTGTAAGTTCCATTTTGCTTTTGATGTTTTCATTATTGCTTAATTAGTTTCAAACTGCAGTCCATGTACTGTATAATACCGAAAAGTCATGTTTCCTTAACGGAATAACTGCTCAAACTTAAAACTAACCTGGAAAGGAATAGAAAGTTTTAAGTTTTTTAATAGCTATTTCGAAACTCTATATGAATGAGGAAAAAATGTTCACTTTACAATGACAAATAGCGTTCAATGCTCCATTTAAACTAGAGACGTCGTAAGAGTCCCTTCGGGGACATCCGATAAAGAAAACTAGAGACCTAAGTGAACTTGTTTCCTTGATTGTAATCTTACATTTTTAACCATAGTAACTACTGCAAATCAGCTAAATATGTTACAGTTCAAATATCTTTTATTGGAAACCTAACAGTTATTGCTTACTGAGTTTATCAGCATCGAATGCATACTGAATATGAAACCTTTACCTCTGATGTAATGTTAATGTGCTTTATTAATGCCTGTTTAATTGGAATTGTATTTTTAATTTGACTCATAATATTCTATAGACTTGTAGAAGCAAGAAAAACATTTACATTTTGAAGCTCCTCTCCGCTTTCACTGATATCCACATGGAGTAAAAGCATTACATTTTCAACTGTTTATCACACATCAGGGTTCCAAGATTTTGCCATTTTTCTTCAAATTGTTTAATAGATACTGAAAGCAGGAAGCCAGATCACTCCAATTGGAGTGGCTAAATAAACATCCCTCAATGCCCCCAACCAACTAGTAAATCAAATTAAAGTAATAATCTCAAAGCCTAATTGCTATTTGCAAATGAATCTTCATATTTTTCTTTCATTCTGAGTATCATGTATAATTTGTATCTTGGCAAAGAAATTTGTTTGTGGTTGTGTTTCTGGTGTAAACAGTTTGTAAGGTCTGACTCCCTTAGAAGAGTTGTTGCTTTGTCTGCATCATCTTTTTACTTTTACTGATCCTTTCCTTTTGTCTCTGTATTTTTATTTTGTTTTTGGCTTTAGGAAGTAGCAAAGAGGATTGGTGAAATCATTGCAAAGTCCTGTCTGGAGAAAGGGATCACAAAGGTGGCCTTCGACCGAGGTGGATACCCGTACCATGGCCGTGTTCAAGCACTCGCAGATGCAGCTCGCGAACATGGCCTGGAGTTCTAAAATGACTCTTCCCTTTCCTTGTCGTTCATTTTGAAGTTTGTAGCTCAATGATATTAACAATTCTTTCTAAGGGCAGCACCTCTTTTCCGGTGTCTTTGTTATGATCCAATGACCTCTTTCTTCTATCCATCTATCTACATAACAATTCTTTCTTTTTCCAAACTCTTACCCATCTAGTCTAGGATGATGATGTGTTTCTATTTTTATTTTTACTTTTTTTTTTCCCTCTAAAAGATAACTACTAGTAAAGAACTAATTAGAAATATATGGGTAAAGTTACACCATGGAATAACTTCTTATACAAGATGAAATTTTCATAATCCAATTGTTTGATTCCAACATTTTACTATACAGATGAATATATTAAAATTTCATAAAAAATTGTAATTAATTTGACATATCATCAGAATATTTAATGTTTATGTATATCGTAGTTTTGAAAATACTGAAAAGTACTGTAACAGATTACATGTTTATTGATTTCTAAATTATCTGAAATTTGGTAAGCTTGATTATCAAGTAATATGACAAAATTATACGGTTGAATTAATGAAACAGCGATTTGCAGTACACAACGTTATTGATAAGTTCATTGCAAGCATGGAAGTCCGACGCATAATCCGTAATCTGATAGCACCTTTGGGATTTTCCCTTCTCAGTTCGTTTTAATTTCTTCTTAGTTTATATTGCCTATGATTACGGTGACTATAGAAACTGGTGATAAAATTAAAATTATATTTTTATAGAAAAAAAATTACATTTATTAGTCTTTTTACCATCAAAATTCATCTAAATATTTTTATTTCTGTAATGAAATCCAATTTTTTATCCTATACGTAAATGTGCCCCACAATATCAAATTTTTGCATGTTTAATACTTAAAATACTCAACTCAGTAACTTAAATGATTAAATACTGATCAAATGTATTATACACACCTGTAGTGAAAAAGGATATTACAAAAAAAATAACGTAATACTTGAGAATAATAATTTGTTACTACTTTACAATAAATCAAAACAGACATTTAACTAGAAGAAAAAGATTAAGGAACTAACATATAGTGACCAATAAGAAGCCAAAACATATGTAGATAAGTTATGAATGATAACTCATGTATTTTGTGGGTAATATTTTTATTTTGTTTGTTCAATTTCAGATGATAACTCTTTTAATTTTGAATGTTAACTTAATTATTGGCTCCCTAATGGCTCCTTATTGTAGTAACATAATTCTCACAAAAACTTTGGTTATCTAATAAATCATAAATTCTAAACCCTAAATCGCGATTGAACAACACAATTATAGAAACAAGTGTAGTAAGATTAGTAACACAAGGATAATCAGTTGTTCACATATATATAATAGTTAAAAGGTTCAGGTGACAAGACAAATACAACATTCAAGTCACTATTTTCTGACCCTTCAGGTTCAGACAGTTACATTAATTAAATATAAACATATGAAAATTATAAACCCCACAATTTAACAATCCAGTCTCACTAGTTTGTTGCTTCTATGCTCACTAATTAACAATTTCACATTTTGATCCACATGCTACAACAACAGATAATAACAATAATAATATCACATATTTATATATATATATGTAGTCATACCAGTTATGGTTATGCTCAAGAGGCAGCAACAGTTGGCTGCAACTCCTCTTCTGATCGCTTAACCAAATCCGGTGCATTGTCAGCACTGAAGTTGTTCTCGATGTTGTCAGCCGTTTTTGTTGTTGACAAGTTAGGATACGGGGCTTTGCTCCCCAGCCTTCAACATACACAAATTATGCACAAAACAGTTTCAGGGAATCGGCGATTCTAGGATTACTGAGAGATGCCGATAGAAAAGAGTTGTCTAGAATTAAGACAGTACCTGTCTCGCCGCTTCTCAAGAAACCTTTGCAGCGAATGCCTGCGTGCTATTGGGAACTCTGGAAAGAGATAACAAGTGAGAAATGCATGTTTTTGCATTCTTGATACATTGAAGATAACAGAATAAGATTCTCTCAAGTGAGGAGATTGGTAAAGTAACGCTTTAATCACTTTTAAATTTGTAACTTTTATCATTTGTGAACCACATTATCTTGATTTAAGTAATTAAAATATTACTTTATTAATTTACTAACCTCTCCACGTTAAAGGAGTTTGATTCGAAGATAACAGGCAATGCAGTTACAAAATTCCCTCCATTCCTTTTTATCTATCACTATCACGTTTTGGTATATCGTTAGATCAATGTGTCTAGATATATTGATCCAATGATGTATTGAAAAGTGATAGCGACAAATAAAGGAAATAGAGGGAGTATATGATAAAGGTGCCAAGTACTAAAAAGATCATGATCTACATCTATAACAATAATGAGAATTTAGACCTTGCAGCCTGCAGATGGAATTCTTCTCTGCAGGGAAGCAGATTGACTGAGGCGAAGCAACATTGTTGGAGGTTGCAGGAGGCGAAGAAGGCCTCGTGGGAACAGCTGAAACAAAAGGAGATTGCGGATTAATCTTCTTCATTTCAGATGACTTTGCAGCAGCAGCAGCAATAAGCATTATTTCATGCACCTGTTAGTACAAAAGATAACGAAAACATATGATTTCAATGGATAGTAGGCTGGATTGAAGGTACAAAAATCTGTGAGACTCGATTCTAGCTTGGAAATGCCACATACCTTGTCAGCAGGGAGTCCATCATACACACATACACTTCCATTGTAGAAGATGGTAAGTTGACTTAGGCTAGAAATCACAGCATTCAGTCCAGATGCCAGCAAAGACCTAAAAGAAACAAAGAATTATTACAGCCACATTCCCCCATGAACATAAAAGCACTCGTAAGCTCGACAATATTGAAAATTGTAACCTTGACTTCCCCAGAATTATTAATGCTTTCGACTTAATTTACTGTACTTTCTAGATTTCGAAGACAGCTTCATGACACTGTAGCATGAGATCCAAAAATGGTTTCATAATACATGCAAGAAGCTTGATATGAAAGGACTTCATAAATAGAAATTCAAAATTCAGAAAAACTTCTGCATCTAATTCCATCTGATCGAGTTCATTGAAATGAGTAAACAAATGCAAAAGAGCATTTTTTTTAATCCAAAAAACCAGAGGTGCTAACTTCGAAATGACACCCAGGTGACTTAAGTATAGTCCCAAATGCACCACCATCTTTGAAGTACTTCATCTTTTAATAATCCTCATTTCTCATAATGGTTTATGGATATTAGGAAGGGGCTTTTTATAAGGTCATGTTAGAGGAGCTTTTTCCTTACACATTAGTAATGGTCTAATGGATGTACTGACTCAACTCATTACTTCAAAAGATATAAATTCAATTTCCTATTTTTAAAAGGAAGAAACTTTAAGCATGGGACCATGGGTGGGTTGGGGAAGGAAGCTCTGAAATAAAAGGGTAAGATGGAGGATGGAGAAGTAAATAGAATGCAAGTTCAACAATAAACAAAAATTAAAATGTTCACATCAGAATTCCACAGTTTAGGTACCATGGATCTTCTTACAAAGTAATTACAAGAATAGATAAGGACATATACAGAAAAAGGACTAGATCAAGAGGCTCCCTATACAGAAATTTCAAAACGAAACTATGAGAGAAACCATTAAACAAGACATTCTCCAAATGGTTCCATTGAAATTTTGGCAGTTGATCCAAATTCCAAAGACAATCAAGCAGATCTACCTAGCAGACTCTGTTGATTTTTTTTTTTTTTTTTTTCTCAAGAATACCTTTTGGCAAACCAAAATCATCTGTTGAGACATGAGTTTACTGAATTTCCCAGCTTATGTAATTCTTGCAGATCAAAAAGCCCAAACCCTAAGACTCATTTCCAGCTAATAACCTTCTTTGGGATAACATAATTGACACAATTACCATACATCACCTTAATTAAGATGCTTTATCAAAGAATTATTAGTTTACCAGAATAACTCAAATCCGGTGCTGCCACTTTTCCCAATTACTAACCCCATCTAACATATAATTCATGAAGTAAAATAAAAAATAAAAAATTAAAATAAAAGGAACACCACCCACCCCACCAAAAAAAAAAAAAAAAAAAGAAATTTAATGCCGAAATTTAAACCCAAAATCACACAGGTCCTCTCTCACAGCAATAG